>LUCM01007474.1:0-33289 GCA_008360955.1 Fasciolopsis buskii
ACTCAAGGAATACGAGATATTGT
The DNA here is from genome assembly GCA_008360955.1 of Fasciolopsis buskii. Lineage (NCBI taxonomy): Eukaryota > Metazoa > Platyhelminthes > Trematoda > Plagiorchiida > Fasciolidae > Fasciolopsis > Fasciolopsis buskii. The sequence goes on from LUCM01007474.1 coordinate 24, forward strand.
TTTCCTAAACTCATTTCAGTGGAGCAAAATAGGCCGACGTTGACAATTGTTGTTTACAGTCAGTTTCTCGTGGTTGGAGTAGCCGCCACCCACACTCATTGGATATCACTAACAACGTTGACAATATTCGGTAGTTGAGAGTGAGAGTAGCTACTTTATGACGTCCAATATGCGAGTCGGTAAATTTCCGACCAGCCCGTTGCAGAATTTATGTCTGTTTCTTCGGTTAAACTCTAATTCTTTAATCGAGTAGAGGAATTCAACTGACTTCGCTTTCGATTGATGTCTGCTGCGTTAGTGAATCACGAATTCATTGTTCGCTTAGAGTAATTCAACTAACTGTGGCTATTGTCTCGTCAAGATATTTCCTTCACACTTCAGGATTCGAAGCAGCTTAAGCTTTCGGTGAACGTGGTGTACGAATACTCTTGCGTGAGAAGGCTGAAAGAGCCCTTTCTGACTGGATCCCAGTCAACAGTTTAGCGTCATGAGATTGTGGGGATCAGTGGGTGTCCTGATGGATGATGGTGTGAAGCGCAGTGTATCTGTTATCTCGGCATACACTCTAACAGACTGCAACACTGTCGTGAAAGAGGACGAGTCTGAACTCGTGCGCTTCACCGTCGTTCGGAGGAGCAAAGTCTCTGACATTGTAATAGTATCAAGTGACTTTAATGCTCGAGTTGGGAAACTGATTTCATCAGAATCCTGTTTAAGCGGGTGGTGCGCCTTGCCTGCTTAGCGAATAGTTTACGTGGAAAGAGTTGTCCAATTCAATGCGGACAATTACTTATTGCTACCTATTGCGAATTTTCAATGCACTTCTCTTTCACGCGGCAACGTGGCGATCTAACTTGGCATGTAGTCTACGTCAGATCGACCATGCTGCATTAAGTTACGAATTGTGTGGTTCTGTCCAGAACTGTAGATCGTTCGGGAAGACGTACGAGTCGAACCATACGCTAGCTTTAATGCGCTTTTCGCTTCTTCTCAACGGTCATTTGCACAGGCCACAAGCACGATTCGCATTCGAACGTCTATCTGATTCTGCTGTTCGCAACATCCTTGATCAGGAACTATCCGAACGTCTAAAGTTTTCGACGAGCAGTGGAATCAAATCAAGCTGTCGTTGTATTTCGGCGCAGGTTTACCCTGTGGTCCTAGGTCTGGAGTTCTTCAAAAACTAGATCTCGCAAGGGTCGCCAGCATAATGGAGAAAAACGGTCGGCTTCCTAACTTCAAGAAGGTAAGTAAGATGCGTCGACAGCTGCAGCGTCAACTGACGAGATGCTTTAGGCCATAAAATTGACTGTGACAACTCGTGAGTTCAGCTAGCCGAAGAAATGGAATAAGCAACTATCTCAGATAACTGACAAAGACTGTTTAAGCTTATAGGTGACACTAGCGTACGGATATTCCAGAGAAGTTCGTAAACCTGTTGCGAGCATTGTGCTCACATACCCATGGTCGCGTTAGGGTATACGGTGAACTGTCAATTTCACTGAAGTTGAAAGTTCGTGTTTACTATGCCGCAGCGCGTTCAGTTCCGTTAAACGGTTGCGAGACATGGAGTATGCGTGTGGGAGATGTTCGTCGGTTGGAGGTTTTCGACCATCGATGTCTACGTAGTACGGCTAGGTATGGTTTGAGTGATCGGACGAGTAATGTGGAGGTCAGGAATCTAATACTAGTTGTTGGCTCTCAGAATACTTTTTATCAACGTATGAAACTTGGTAGATTGCGCTGGTCGGGTCACGTGTTGGGTATGACGAACACTCGTCTACCATATCGTGCCCTATTTTGGGTCCCTACCAATGAATTGAAAAAGCCATCTGGAGGTCAACAGATGATGTGGCAAGGTGGAATGAGGAAATGCACCGCGAACTTAAGTAAATTATTTTTCTCACGTCTTTGTGGTTGAGGTCCGAACGGCCCGTCAGTTGGTTGGCTGGAGACACTGAACTATATGGCAGCGAAGCGTGAACAGTGGCGATCGTGTTGTTATTTTCTAGCGAATCACAGTGATCGAAGGATTGCGTTTGTACAGTTAGACTGGGTTCCGTTTGTTGACAACTGGTGCATTTTTATCTTTTCCCACATGTGTAGGTGCACCCCTGTTCCCCTTTCTATTGAAACGTTTTTTGGGGGAAAGGATGCAATGAGTCTTGTCTTCATGTTAACGCTGAACGTTGATGCTAATGTTCGGTTGTGGGACTGAACTGGACTTTACGTTATCGCAATCGACATCAAATATCCGCTTTCGCATAGTATGCACACTGATTTCCTGCCCGAAAAGTCGTTATTTGTCGTTGTTCACTTTTTATGTGGCATCTTCATATTCCATGTCGTGGTTCCTTGGGCGTTCCTCGTCCGATCCTTTGTTTCCGTTTCGTTGTCTTTACGAAGCCGAAGTGGATGTTGGAATTTTGGAGTGCAAGACCATTGTTTGATAGACACTTGGCTTTGTTGCTTTTTTACACTGGCAGCCGACTTTTTGTCATTCATTTGTGTATCCACAAGTCCTGTAAGGTAAGTCGAAGAACGGTGCAAAAGGGGATGATTGCGAGTAGACCGTCTCCCATCCCCTTTATCCCCGGCTCAAGCTGATCGGCTAAACGGTTGTAGTTGGTAAATTTAACCCGTCGGCAGAGGCATTTTGCTAACTAAACTCAACGCATTATTCCTCATTAGCTACAAACTGGCATAAAAAAGACACCAAATTTTCTTTCTTTTCGGTCCATTGATCAATCATCTTTTCACGAGAGTATCAGAATTTCGAATCTTGGTCAGTATTCGCAAGTCCGATGTAATTTCGTCCTACTCTTCGTTCCACTAAATGATTACCGTGAAGGAAATTGGGGTCGGTTGAAAGAGGGATGTCGTACCCCGACTCTGATTTATTTTGATTGTCTTTCTGTTTGACAGGCTAGAAAATGTCTTCTCTCGTTAGACACTATTAATCCCTTGCCAATTTTCTCTTGTTTGAATTTCAGAGGAGGCAAACGATTTAAAAACAAAGTCGAATAAGATGCGAGAACAATTAGACATTATCCGTGCGAATATGAGTGAGGACTAAGTCAACCCTACTCCCACCACCCAACGACAGGCGATGCGTTCTATCTGTTTGGAGTGAGACCGTATCACATGCTGAATAGTTTTCTGAATTCCCCGTTCCTCTCAGTGCCACAGTCAATGCGATCGCCGTTTTACCGGCATGCCTGTCACTCACCATCCCACGGATACCGCATACTGCCAATGCGCTATGCTCTTAAGCGCAACTCAGTTCAGTATCTTCTCTTCCTGTTGCACCAAGGCATGTTGCGTCAATTTAGGTTGAGTTCTGGTCTACTATTCTGACTGCATCCTGACACTTTCCTTTTTGTCTTATTGGACGTAGCTGCAAGTTCATTTCGTTTAACAAATTTCGATGCCTTGACGTGTTTGTTTGTTGCCTGCTGACTGCCTCGCATGTCGGACACCTAATCCTCAGAGGTTTGCTGTATATGCACACTTTCGCACGCTTTGCGGTCTCACTAGAAATTTCGACAACTGTCTGCACGTTGCATCTTTTTTTGTTCTTTTCCGTTATTTCTTTCGTTTTCTTGAATAAACCATGGCTTGAAAACCTATTGTTTGTCTGCCTGCGAACCGCACTCCTTCGCTTTTGCCAGGCTTGCCTATTTACTTCCTTTTCCAATGTTTTTATGGGCTCCTAATGCATCACGTTGCTTGCATTCCGTCACACTCGTTGCTTTTGCTTATTGCTTTTCGTTCCGCTAATTTGTTTGTTTTGTCGGTTTTACTTTGTTTTGAAAAGAGTATCTCTATGTGAAAGCCCTGTCCAAAGCATTATGGTAAGTGTGGTCATCACATCTTGATCCATTTGTCATGTGCGTTTCTATCACGCTCCCTCTTCTATCCCGTCGAATTCTATCCGCGACCTTTGGCTGTCCGTACACACACAATTGTACACTAGCTCAACTTGTCCACTTCAGTAGACATTTTTCAAGTTGCAGTCTTTGTTCTCAAGCTCCTTCTTGTCCGGTTGTCTCACGTGACATTCTGGTTTTTTAAGCGCCTAATTTGATGCTAACGATCGCAACAATGACCAGTGGATGGCGTGAACATGTACGGTTATGCTCTGTACTGCTCCAGATGCAATTTTTTACGAATGTTGTCGGTTTCGGTTCTTGCTACCCAGCATAATTAGGTGAGTAGTCGCCGTTCTTAGACGCTTCTAGATTTTCATGAGCCAACCGTTCCTCCACTGAGAAACGATATGGACTTTTTCGTTAATAAATGTCCGCATTTCAGTCGAAAACAGTTACATCTGTCGCATTGTCAAGAAGACTCAGAAAAACCCCCCTGTGATTGACTTGAGGTCGATCAATAAGTCGACGGAGACACGAACGCAGTTAGCCAGGACGCTAGATGAAGTACGGTCCAGTTTCAATGGATATTGATTCTCGTAGGCATGAAATAAAAAGCGGACCGTATGGGATCAAAATCGGCACTTTGAGAAATCCTCGCAGCGAATGGCTGGGATCCGTGAGCAGGCTTTTCATATCATTGGATTTGGAAATTTATGATTTTAGCTCAGCATATTGATTTCCAGGGAGTGTTGATCCTTGAGCGTTGTCTTTGGGTGGCAGACATTTCACCGTCAATGACTTCTCATGCGTGAATTACTGGTAACCACAGTTTCGAGGACAGTCTGTTTGGTGCTGTAAAAAGCGCGGTTAATTGTCTACGGCGGAAATTTTAAAGGATTGTATACAAAACAGATGGTATTCTGTTTCATTTTGCGTTGCTGAAACTTTCAGTTTTAAAATTCTAACCCTCGACGATTCCTCACAAAGGTGGAAATATGAGAAGTCCAGCTCAGAGATTTACTTGTAACAATTGAACATTTCACAGAATGAACTCGTTGAGTGTTTCTCCATTGATACGCGATGGTTCAGATAGACAGGAAATAGAGAATAAACATTGGAAACATTAAAATATGTAAAAATTTAAATCGGCTTGTACAAGAGAGTCGCAAGTAGAAAGTCTTCATTGGCAAATTAGGCTTGATAGAAGGCAAAACCGTCGTTGGGACTTTTTAGTAAAGTAATCAGATATCCACGTTAACAGGATTCTGTGACTACTAGATGTTTTCAGTTTGGGAAGTGGGAAGGACCGAAAACATCGTGTGCAAACCAGTGTCCTGAGACGGCATGACATGGATTTCACCGATGCATCTGGGGACTTTAAAATGCGGTGAGCAAGAGAGACGACGGAGTCCGAAGTGGACCTGTTAGGTTTATATGAAAGTTGGACAGGGTCCTTTGGAGAATTCATTCAAGAACACAGGGGCTTGAGCACAACATGCTTTCAATTCAGGACCGGGGAACTTTAAGGCAGTTGGGAGAACGCATCTGGATAATACAGTGCAGTTGCTAGATTTTCGACATGGCAGTAGTAATGTGAGCCTTTATCCAACATTCAGGATCATACAACAAGCCTTGTGATCTCCTAACTAAAGAATTGAAGGCATCGTTCAGGGCCTTAGTAGGGGACACTGGTCACTTGTGGCGGTGGTGGGCGTACTTTCAGGGAATTATAATAGCTATTGTGAATGTTAGAATGTTAACAACATCATTGCTGGTAGATGTGATTCGCCAATGTTTCGACTGTCATGAGTACTCTCTATCAAGGCAAGACTTTACAGTCAAAAAGATAGAAATTGCCTTGAGAAAGAGTACCCATGGCAGTCGAAACTCCAATGGATTACAGCATCTAGCAACCACAATGTTAATAACATCGTATAGTTCACAGTAGAAACCAATACACAGCACTTCGATTTTTCGATCCACTCCGTTCGTCGTTCGGTGATAGCTCTATTTAAAATGGAGTTTTGTTCGCTGGAGGAAACGCAAGAACTTAAATCAGTCGCGCAGTGTTGGAGTCGGGGTGGGTTGAAATCACTTACAATTTTATGCCGATTATTCTCACTAACTGGAACAGGTAGTGATAAATGGGAATAGTGGAAATAATGATATCTCACTATAAGCCAAAGGAACAGGGCATGGATTCGTTATAGTTGTAATTCTTTGAAAACTGTTCTCTCCTGGAACGGCAGTGGGCTACAGAAAGTCAATTCCGTTTAGGCCGTGCTTATGGGCAAACTCGGTTGGTGCACGTTGCCACACCGCCTGCAGTTTTTTCGGGCTGGCAACCATATTCTGCCCGTATAGCTTGAATTCATTAATCAACCCGGTTGAATCCGCAACATCTCAGCTTAATCGCAATGCTTGTTTACGGATAACATAAATATAAACATGAATGAGTGACCGCAGTACAAGTGGGAGGTCCGATGTTTTTGTCAACGGAGAACGTGTTAGATCTGAACAATGCCTGAACGGACGTCTTTCTGTTTGTGTGCACTTGCATTTGCTTCAAATACAACATCCAGTGCACGCGGAATTATTTTAGATGATCCCAAACAGAATGCCGTTGTCTTAGTCCTCGCTGATGATTTACATTCAGATGGATCATTAAACTGGGTTATTTAGGGCGTCTGCACGCGCCATTTAACTGGCTATGCTGCAATTCTGTCATCATTATTTCGTTGTTTTATTGCGGGATTTTCGGTTCCATTATGGTCTTCGTTCCCCGCTACAATCGCCAGGACTAATTGCTTTTTAAAAGCCCTATTGGCTCCCATCATGGATTGGGATCGCTGAAGGTTGTACCTCAAAGGTCAAATCCATCCAGAAGAAGCACTCGTGTTGTTTGGCAGACAGCTCTCGAATCCCAGGATGTTCATTCGGGCATTGTTGAGCAGCAACACCGTTTTGTGTTTACGAAAATGTCGCATCTGTCCCTCGTTCTCCAATCACCGATTCATGTTCACACTTGTGTCATTTGCACACGGGAATCGTGGCTGTTCTCAGAAATTGCTGATTCACTCGTGTCTGTAGAGAGCTTCCGACTCCACCAGCAGGACAGCTTTTCGAACAAGATGACTAGAAGCAGTATGGCAACGTTAATAAACTCCTAGTGTGACTCAGCTGTTCCCCGCTGCCTTGCGGTCAGGTTCTTGTCAGAACCAAAGGCTTTGGTTGAAAACCTTAATCGTTCTTCTGCTTAGCGGCTGGACTCCCTAGCAGTACCCGTCCATTATTCCGCACGAGGTACACGCCTACAAATAATTCCATATTGCATCGGTCGTCGCGCAGGATAATCAGGACCGCGCTGCCCATTGCATCGAGCGGGGTGGGTAGTGATAATTACGCTACTGCTCAGAGTTCCCTCTCTTTTATTCAACCTGTCTCTTGTCTCCAACCCAATCTGTTTGCTCCTTCTGCCTACCCATAGTATCTCCATTGATAACACGCTCGATACTCCCAACGGTTTATTGTCAAGTAGTGTAGTAGGTGGTTTTCAGTCTGTTAGCTCACATTTTCTCAAGCCTCGTCAGCCTCTGCATCTGGGTTCCTTCAATGTGCGCACTTTAATGCAGGCTGGCCAACAGGCGTGTTTGTCTCTGACAGTGGACTCACTTTCGATTGATGTCTGCTGCGTGAGTGAAACACGAATTCAGGATTCGAGTAGAGTAATTCGACTGACTGTGCCAAACGTCTCGTCAAGATATTTTCTTCGCACTTCAGGAGACGAAGCAGCTCAAGCTGTGGGTGAACGTGGTTTAGGGATAGTCTTGCGTAAGAAGGCTGAAAGAGCCCTTTTTGACTGGATCCCAGTCAACAGTCGCTTGTGCGTCATGAGACTGCGGGGATCAGTGGGTGTCCTGAAGGATAATGGTGTTAAGCGCAGTTTATCTGTTATCTCGGCATACGCCTCAACCTACTGCAGTGTCGACATGCAGAAATACGGGTTTTGCGATAACCTTGTCACTCTTGTTCGGAAATGCAAACGCTCTGACATTGTAGTGGTAGCAGGTGACTTTAATGCTCGAGTTGGAAAACTGAGTGCATCGGAGTCCGGTTTAGGTGGGCGATGCGCCTTGCCTCTTCAGCGAACGAATAACGAGGAAAGGCTTTTTCCGCTTCCTGCAGACAGCCGTTTGTTCCTATCTAGTACGAATTTCTAACGCAGTTCGCGTCGCACGGCGACAAGGTGCTCTAACTCGACGGATAGTCTGAATCAGATCGAGCATATCGTCGTAAGCTACCGTTTGTCAGGTTCTGTCTAGTCCTGTAGGTCGTACTGGACCACGTGCATTGAATCGAACCATGCGTTATCTTAATGCGATTTTTTCTGCAGCTGAACGGCCATCGACGTAGTCCACAAGGACGATTTGCCGTCGAACGTCTGTGTGATTCGACTGTTCGCAACGGCTATGAGCCGAAACTATCCCAGGAACTAAGAGCTCCGAAGAGCAGTGGGATCAAATCAAGCAGACGATGCATTTGTCTGCAGACTTCGCCTATGGTTCTGAGTGCAGTCTTCGTCACAGACACTGGATCTCACAGTGGTCGCTGGGTCTACTGGAGCAAAACTATCAGCTTCCCAACTGCAAGGATGTGAGTAAGATACGTTGACAGTTGTCAGTAAGCCTTTGGAATGGTCGTGAGAACTGGTGGGTTAATCTGGCCGAGGAATTGGAATTACCAGCTGGCTCAGGTAAAAGTCAAGAACTGTTTAAGCTTATACGCGACAGCGGTGGGCGGCGAACTTCGGTTAGTGAAGTTGTGTGCGATAAAAATGAAGAACTCATTTATGGTAGACGGCAAAGGCTGGACCGTTGGGCAGAGCATTTCAAGGATCAGTTTAGCTGGCCACAAGCTAACGTATTTAGTCCGACGTTCGGAGCTGTGAATCCTTGGGAAGTGTCACCTGATTCCCCAACAGAAATGGAAGTGCAGTCGAATATTCGACTTCTAAAGAAGGGATAAGCTGCCGATCCCGACGACCTTCCCCCAATTCTCGTCAAATTAGTTGGGGAAGCTCTGGTGAAATCACTTACCTTCTTGCTTCGTGATATTTGGAACGAGGAGCGTGTCCCGCTATCGTGGGGTGAGTCACTGATTACACCCATCTTCAAGAAGGGCAAACGAAGTGACTGCAGCAATCATCGTGGGATTAGTTTAATTCCGATAGTTACTAAGGTGTTGGCTTCGATAATGCTGCGCCGTTTGACACCGATTCGCGCCCTACGATCTTAGTCTTTCTCTACTTTAAAAGTGCTTTTGACTCCTTGGATCGACCAGCACTATTCAGTGCTCTCCACCGGAAGGGTATGCCAAAGAAGTTCGTGAACCTGTTGCGAGCACTGTACTCGCATACCTATGGTCGCGTTAGGGTATACGGTGTCCTGTCAATTTCATTCGAAACGACTAGTGGCGTTCGACAAATATGTTCCATCTCTCCATTCCTGTTCATTTTCGTCATGGACGAGATGATGGAAGATGAAGCTGGGAGGTCTCGAGGATGTAGAAATCGAACTGGAAAATGGAGGGAAGCTTTGTGACAGATTACACAGATAACGTTGTGTCTTTTCGAGTCTGTGAACGATGCACAACGGGCACTAGATAGACTCTCGAGGTCGCTCGCTCGTTTTGGCATGTGCTTTGCACCTTCAAAGTGCAAAGTACTGTTACAGGACTGGACGACAGCAGTACCTCGTCAGTTGGTTGGCTGGAGTTACTGAACGATATGGCAGCGAAGCGTGAACAGTGTTGTTATTTTCTAGCGAATCAGAGTGATTGAGAGATTGTGTTTGTACAGTTAGACTGTGTTCCGTTTGTTGGCAACTGGTGCATTCTTATCTTAACCCACATGTTTAGGTGCACCCTTGTTCCTCTTGGATATTCACTCTTTATAGGAACATGTAACCATGGTGAACAGGCAGCGGTCCGTAGGTCATGCCTTGCTGTTTAACGCTGAATGATGATGATGAAATCTATGCGTTTGGCCTCTGTAGACCATTGGTCGGCATTCGATTCGGTTTCACGTCCTCTTTTGTTTCACAGGCGGATACACTTGTTTGCCACAGGCCTTTCTATTATCGCTGCTTGATTACTTTACTGTTCGAATCAAGTACACTTCGCAACTGTTGGTTAACAACTTAGGCGTGCTTCAGGGTATCTCTTCTTTAGTTACTTCTGTGATTTATCAAGCAGATCCCCCTGTCATCTGTTTAAATATGCTTATGGTGTTTCCTTCTCTCAAGCCGTTTCGAGTAACCATAATGATTTTCAAAGTTTTTTCGACAATTTCTACTTACGGTTTATCTGACCGAGCTGGTTGAATTATCAACATACCTAACCGTTTCGAATATCTGTTCTCTCTCTTTCGATGAGGCTGCTCTTCCGAAACATCTTGCATCAAGTTCTGACAATTCCATATGTCTAAAGAATCTACGAGGGTTATCATTTTCAAATAAGAAAGCTTCAACACTCCGAGGTGAGATAAAGTACCATCTACCGTTTCGTATACATGTGTTTTCCTAGTCCTTCTTTACTGTTCTGTTATTTTTTCAGGTTCCTTTAAAAAATGCTTTCGAATACCTCGCCGGCAGTCATCAATTATTAGCCTTGTATATTTCATACCATTGACTACATTATCCATTAATCTACCTCATCGGCACGTAGCTGCATGTGAAAAATTGACTCAAAATGCTTTCAAATCCCACACAACCTCCGCACAACGATCTTTCAGAGGGATACTCTCACGTTTCAACAAGAAGCGCTTTTCGTTCCACTATCCCATATCTACCACAAATCTTGTTTCAGCCGACTTTTTGAGTAACCTGTGTTAATGTATTCAGATCGTTACTCTACGAGGTATTTTTTCGTTTTTGCAAGATATTGAGTGTAACTATTGTCTGCTTTTTCTCCACTGTTTTTGACTGAAAGGCGACATTATTCTGTACGCAAACGTCTGTACAATACAATACAGAAGATTGAACGCATAGTGATCGATCAGCTTTAGCTGGATTGATCAACTTTGGCGCGTCATTTGGACGGGGCGTGAAAATCAGATATAAAGAAAGACCGGTGACAGGTAGTTTATGGATATCATTCGAGGAGTAATATGGTCGACTTGCTGACCCACGCAAACCGAAATTAAAAATATATATATATGTATGCTGTTCGCATCTGTAAGCAACAGCACCAAGAATGAGATACTTGAATTTGTATTCCTTTTAATCAGCGAGAATAGCCAAATCTTTTCGATAATGGGCCGTCAGCTTTGACCTCAACCGGCAAGTAGACAGGCTAGAAATTCGAGCGATATCCTATTTTACCCACCACATGTATAAATCAAATCTGACATCACAAGCCCACTAGGAAGAACAAAATGAGATTTATCCATAACAATTTGGCGCGTGTGGTGTCAGAAACCTAGCAACCATAAACAATCGGTGGACCCGCCGCTATCCTCCAGGAATTTTTTTCATTTTGGTGTGACGTCCAGGCCCTCCAGTATGAAGTCAGTTTTGACTCATACTCCAAGAAGTCTTAGAACTTCTTAGGAAGCTTATTTTATTATCATGTCAAAGGATGAGATATGCCCAGGATAGAATCACTAGTCAGGTCTTGGTATGGTTTTAAATAAAACATGTCATGCTGTGCTTTCACTCGATTCACGTCAGACTGCATGAAAACCACTCTACTCGGGATATAGTGTGTTTACTGAGTTCTAGTAGACTAAAACGTAGATTTTTTCAGAGTATTTTTCATTTTTCATGATCTACCTTCTAAGACCCATAGTGATAAAACTTCCATCATGCGTAGTGCATTTTCTTTTGGCTGGTTTGTGAGGCTTTTCTCATTTAGACTCACTCAAGAGTAGTCACTTTGGTTGGAAATAAGAATGCTGCACAAATTTTTCGAAGATTTCCCTTCTAGAAATGTCCTTTTTGTGAACGTTTTCCGGTGAATGTGCTTTGTATCCAGCGGCAAAATTTCTGAGTCGCTAGATCCAGCGCTGAGCACTTTCTATTACTGTAACTATATTACTTATTTTATTGCCGACATTCGAAGCGTATAAATGTTATTCGACTCTATCTGAACCGTGAACCATGAGGTATCGATGACAGTCCGCGTCAGGATTGAAGAAAAGCAATCCCGTCATAAAATCGTAAAATGAACATTTGCAACTTTGTGACTACTTTCGGATATGACTAATTTCCTCTATGAAAAACATGTTGCTAGGATAGTTAATTCGTCCAGTAAGATGCAAGTACCTGAATACATAATTTCAAATTGACCGGGATTTTTTAGCCAGTTCATTATCTTCCACAATGTGGTGTCAACAGAGTTTACTATTTCTCGCTCACTGTACCACTTTCACAATAAGTCATTAAACGATCAACGCATCGCGCTTAGATAATTTTGTCGCAAGGTCAACTTAAATGTAATACAAGATCCCCAAAAACGAACGTTTTTCTATTTGTGATCAACCGTGGCTATTAGACCAGATTTAAACCCAAATACCTCCACTAACGAATAAGTTTATTCAGCCTGCAGATACAGGCGTTACCTGTTTTGAATACTCGACGAACTAAGTGTTTCTGTTGGACAAGCGAGTTTGTTATCATTTCTGAATGTTATTGGTCAGCATATTTCATTTTAACTGCGGTCTACTAGTCATGGTTTATCAATAGCAGGAACATTACTGTTTAAGAAGTTTCTTGATTCACTGTGAATGCGATAATGTTAATAACAGCATTGTCGGTAGATGTAATGCGCCAACGTTTCGACTACCGTGGGTAGTCTTTCTCAAGGCAATTTTTACGATCAAATGATTGTGGGAACGTTCACATGCCAACTGATGTTAAGTTGTCTGTGTGTGTTTGTGAGTCTGTACTTTAAACTGTGGGTCGAGTGAACGAATAGTTGTCCTTCGCGGCATGCATTACCGTGGTGGTGGGTCAACTAGCGTGGTGACCTTTTGGAATGTTTGTTTCTCAAAGGGATGTTAGGGCCGTTGCGAGGATTGCCCAGCAGAATACATTGGACAAACCAGCAGACAACTGATGACTCGGGTAACAGAACACAGAAGGAAAGAAAAGTGCCGACCTTCGGATAGGGCGACCTTATCAAAACTTGAGCGCGATTCGACCATCGCTCTGCATGCCATAGCAGAGGGACATAACAGATTATGAAAACATAAAAGTACTCCAACGTGGATCCAGAACCTGAACTGAACGTAAGTTTGCCGAGGCTCTGGCGATAAGCACCGACCCCATATGTATCACTCGGAACGACGGGGCATAGATTTCGTAGATATGGACAGCCCTAACATCTTTGAATAACTAACATTCCAAAAGGTCACCACGTTAATTGGCCCCACCAACACGGCGACGCATGACGTGAAGGACAACTATTCCCTCATCCGATCCACAGTTCAAAGTACACACATTCACAAACACACGCAGACAACTAGGCATTAGTTGGCATGTGGACGTTCCCTCAGCCATGTGAGTGTAAAACTTGCCTTGAGGAAGACTGCCCACGATAGTCCAAACGTTAGCGCATTACACCTGACAATAACGCTGTTATGAACATTACATGCATTTTTTATTTCCAGTTTACTTGAGGACTTCATTTTTTATGTTTCGGCCTCATTTGCCTTGACAATCAAGGTCACCCATTTTTACTACATTACATCATAGTAACAGATGTGATAAGGGAAAAGAATAAATAAATTCCTGTTTGCTGATGTTCCCCTGTATCTCGTGCATACTAGAATCTTGGGAATATTATCAGGCAACATATTTCCATGCATCACCCGGGGATATATATATAGTGCATGTATTTTGCACAAATCTGAGTTCAGATCATATGCCATCAAAACCATGGGATAGGACAAAAACAACGACTGGAAAAGAAGAAAGAAAAAGAAACAATGTGTAGAATTCACTACATCGGATACTTCTTCCATTCTCCATCTCCGTGTCATCGGAGTCCATGATTTATCCATGGATTTGATACTACCCGGCTGCCGAAACCGGATTGGAGGATTGATTTAGAGGACTTTACCTCGAGCCTTTGACCAAACGGTCGAATTCGGAACTCAGTAGGACGATCTGAGTGTCACGTAACCCACTTGAGACGGATAACCGGTTATTTGAATTCATGCGCCCTTCGGGTGGGGCTAGATATCTTGGGTTCCCGGTACGCCGTTGCGCCGGAGTTGTCGATGATTACACAGGCGTACGCTTCGTACACCGTCCGTGGTTGGTTTGGAATCAGGGTTTAACCATCCTTTCTAGACTGATTACCAAAGACGGGCCAACCCGTTGGAGGTTGCCGGGGATTTGTCTTCTTCCTTGAACTTTAATGGGAACACCTCGGCCACGAGCAGGCATCTAGTGAGGAATTTGTCAGCAGAGTCTATTTGAGACGCGTGCCATCCGGGAGCAGTTAGAAATGATGTTCCTGGTGAGTGCCTAACTGGGCTCCTGAGGATCTACTCCTGATCATGTTGAGGCATTTGGAGTTACTCTCGTTGACCTTGGGCACGAAAACCTTACTTTAATGAATAAAGCAAATCAGACTAGATGTCATGTTTCTTCCGGAACTTCCCCCCCCCGTCAACAATTTTTGGTGGAATACGGCAATACAAATTGTGAATCGTTATATGTGGTACGTGTCAGATGCTACCGTTACTTAGGAGGGTAGTTACAATGACATGGCCTCGTGACTCAGCTTCAGACGGGATAAGTTAGCTGATGTTTTTAGAAGTCGCGAGAACATGAGTGGCTTGACAAATTTGTGCTGCAGCTGATTTACGTTGGAATATATACTGAATTTGAATATGAGAATCGGTTCTGGGACTTGCGCTATGGATGCCCGGAGACGAAATCTCCAAGCGTTCACCGCTCTCCTCGGCGGGCATTATGAAGTGCAAAGCAAAACTAGAGCGTCCTGTTGCTACTTTTGTGGTTGTGTAAATTGATTTGAAATGATAAATGCGCCACGATTCAGCTGAAAAAAAAACTATGTGGCAAATTGTGACCGCGCACAAGCTCCTTAGCGGCCTGGTCGCACAGCTCTCTTCGAATTCTATTTTCCCTTCTCAAACAGTTGGTTTAAATTCCTCGGAATTTCGCGGAGGACCCGCATCCATCTGCATATTTTTTGTGTAATATGGGCGCTCCTCTAAGCCACTGTGTTTTCACATGCGGATCGTCGTTTTCAGCTCTCCGCCCACAGTGCGGTTAATAACAATACTTACCACCGAGGTATAATATCTGGAAGCAATTGCTTTAGTTTCGGCATCTAATTTGGTAACAGTCCGGGGAGTCGGTTTACTAAAATCACCATCTGAAGCTGAGGGATTTACGGGCATCTCATCCACTGTGTGCGCTAATAATCATGTTTCTTGTCTTGATTACTCATATTTCCTTATACAGATGGGTCCCGGTGCACATTAAAGCGAAAGGGCAGTTTCTGTCTTCGTCGACTCACTAGGCTGATGTGTGACTGTGCATGTGCGTGTGCGGGCGGCTTTGTGTCTTTTCGTCATCCCTTGCCATACCGCCCAGTTTCGCTGAATTAAAGCACATGCGTGAACTTCATGTCAACTTTTTCAATTACGTCAAAATGAAACCTCTGTTTATAAGGTGTTCATGAATCGTGTCGGTTGTCGTTGATGCTTCAATTTCTGTGCTCTCAGATCTCAACTTCCATTTGTTGGTTTACTTGTCCGATAAGCTGAACAATTAGTCCGTCGACACCGTACCAATTACATCTTTCGTCGGCAAATTGTCCGACGATCGAACATCCATTGGAGGAAATATGTGGGAACGGTCGGTTGCACATGATTATCAATTTAAACATTTCAACACATTTTGCCTGTTACGCTGTTTGATGAAGAATGATGAGAATAACACTCTCTACATGCTAATTGGCCGTTTGCGGCTGTGCACTCACATTTCTGTTTTACTTGGTAACTTGCCTGTTGTACCTGACAGTCCAGGCACAGGAGGTCCTCCGTATTCACTGAAATCAATTTGCGACTTGAAAAACGTTGTCTGTCAAACTACAGCGGTCCCATACATTTTGACTGTACGGAAAAGTTGCAGCATATTCTGGATGCTTTATTAATGACAACGTTTACCGAGGTTAGCAAAATTCGAAAGAGCTTTCTGTTTTCTGGTCGATATCTTATTCGACCTCCGATTAGTGTTTGTCTAGTTAACGGAAACTGTTGTCAACTTCGATCTGACGAATTGATATCTGATTACAGTTAAAATGATCGAGTGGAAATGGTTACAAGCTGTCCAGTAGGGTAGTCCCCAAAAAGCGTGCGACAGTGGCTGAACACTGATAGTGGACGAGAATAAACTAAATATATATATTTTCTACCAAAACAATTTGTTTTCCCACACACAATAGGAATATTGCTCCATTTAGTCAATCACAACAAACAGCACACTTCGATTGATTGGCTGTTTTGATGCTACGTGTGACTACTGCTCAATTTGGTTTGCCATGGAGACCAAGTACTCTTTATTGTGGTTTTCCTATCCTACCGATCAGCCCAAATGGTCCAAATCTAAAATGAATTCAACCTGTGGTTCACGCAGTCCATTTGCTAATTCCTTTCAATTCGGTCGATAACGAAAACGTTGGCTTCGATATGAAGTTGGCCGGTCCGGGTTTGTTATATTCCGTGCCAAAATGCGTAAACAGGACGCGCGGACGGATACACACGGTTGAAAGCGTATTGACTAATCGATAGTACCAGGCGAAAAACTATTCCGACGAAATTAAAGCGTGCGATTTTGTCGTTATCGTTTGAAGCAAGTGTGTGTGACGAATATGTAAACGTCCGATTACATACATGCCAAGGGAACCAATTGGTGAGTACACTTCGGTTTTTGTTATATCCGAGAGCAGCGGCGATCAAACGCGTTGGCAAGTAGACCCGATTGGCGTACCACCTGGCACTTCCATGTTGTAGGATGAGATTGGCAAATGCCCTCGTTAGACAGGAGTTCGGTTCATTTTGTAAATGGCTAAATGTGACGGTTTTTGACTCGCTAAAGTTTTCGGTCTCAAAACACAAGAAATATGTTGGTCTACACTGTGACGTTCACCATGTTAACACCACCCTAGTCGTGATATTTATTTCATAAGTTAAACAAGAAGGGGTCAAGCAGACCCAACTACTATTCATCAGCTCGTCTTTAACTATTTTATGGCCTTGAAGGTTTCACGTGAAAAATTGAAGTGGGACATTGAGCAAAATAGCCAATGAAATTGCTTGGTTACCTATTTCATTGAATCGTCATGGATCATGCGTATATGATCGACTTATCATGTAGTACGCCATAGTCATGGGCAAATAAAAGTGAGAAGTCCTTGTGGTGAAGCGGTTGAGAGCTTACCGCAATGACCTCACCACGAGTGTGTGTGAATCACGTGCAGTGGAGGCTTGAAACTTCTGGCTGAGGCTGCTCATAATCCCCACTAACCGGTGGTGGCTGGTAATGGGACACTAACTTAAATGTTTCCGGTTTGAGTCCCATCCGCGCGTGCTCTTTCTCTATTGAAAACCCTTCCATGGGAAACGGCTCATTTGTAAGATTGTAGCACATCTGCTCTATGGTGAATGACGAGAGCACATGATGGGATTGAAAAACTGCCTCAGGAAATGCTACTCGTGACACGCGAAAAGTCGTCACATTACCCTGCATGGATAAGGAGCACCAAAGGTGTCGTCCAATGAGCTTGAAAATACAAATTTATTAGACATCCTGAATGCCGACCCCGAACATGTCTTCTTTCGGATTCTGAAGCCGCGATTGTCCAAGTCCCCCCAGTTGATAGAATGGAGAAGACTCGATTCAGCAACCAGATGCGAACAATAAACTGTAGATATCGAAATAACACCGACACGACAATAAACGCGTAAGCAAAACACGGCAGGGAGATGCCCGAATGGTCGGGGCGATTCAAAAGCAACGGCTGTCGAAAAGTGTAGCACAAGCAAGAACGTGTAGAACGCCTAATTCTCATTGAGAATAAGTCACTACGAAGCCCTGAAATGTTATCTAGGATTGGACAGCAATTGACAGCAGTGATTGATATATCAGGTAAGGGGTGTTAGGTGTAACGGGTCACACCTGTCGATAGATATGACTTCAACAGATTGCTGTGACAGCTAATTGTCAGTAGTAGGTCGAAGCGCAAAGCAGATTGCGATGTTCGAATTAAACATGTATATCATTAGGGTATCAGTGAGTGGAATGTTCGGATGCTTCATCGGTTAACGTAGAGAAAATACTTCCTCGTGGATCGAAAGAATGGGGACTGCCTTATTGCTGTTTACGTATTTTTGGGAGACTTCGACCTCCTGGCAATATAAGCGATCGGTTATATTTGACTGAGTAGTTTGGCCGGGACAACGATGTGTTTTGTTTCAGCATTCAAGATGCCAAGACTCGGGGAAGCTAAGAGAAATCAATTGTGTAATTAATCGGGGGTGGAAGGGTCGGCTAACTTCTGCTCTTTAGCCAAGGGTTTGCGAATTGGACTGATGCTAAGTCGGACAGTGCTCTTGTGAAAACTACCGCAAATATGTTTATCCATCACTTTTAAAAGTGGTGCACCGACTGGTACAAGTCAACGCATGGTCATCCATTTCGAGAAAAGCAGCTCAGGTTTCCGCACTTTTCGAACATGTGCAGGCATCGAAGACATCTGAACCGCCCTTGCATTATGGCATTTGAGCATATCCAGGAGGTTATCGTCGTTGAATAAAGTGTTATTCACCAACTGTCTGGTTTACCATAGTTCGACTATGTGGTATTTTCTTGAGTGATGTCAATAAATCCAGTAAACAGGCGACTCTTCATGCCTGTAGGAATTCTAGGTCCATTGGATATGGGTTCTTTTTTGTTATGCACAATTCCCATTGTGTTCGGGCTTGTTGGGTGTACGTTATCCTTCCATTCTTCAGAGACGGTCAGTGTGTCGAAAAATCATGTTACTATTCAAAATCCAGCGACGGAAGTTCGTTATTGGATCATCTGTCAGCGATTTCGAGCGAACTGTTAAGAGCCATTCCAGCTAATAAAGTGGCTAAGTCGTTTACTTCATGGTCTTACATCGTGATCATATTCTAATTTGTAGGCACTTGTAATTCTCCCTACTTCGTTTTTGCCGAGCTTCCCTTAGTACAACACATACTGTGTTGGCAACGACGTTAAAATGCACGGAATCAATACACATCTTCAATTACAAATATCTTCCCGCACCACGTAAAGTTTCGTCCAGTAGATGGTTTCTCTCCTCCCACCGCTCTTCAATCTAATTTTAGGTTCTGTAATGAAGAAAAAAATTAACCACGAAAATGGAATCATTTTAAAAGTTTCCGTCGCAGAGACTTCAGTTCAACACTTCACACTTCTAATTGCACTGAACACCCACGGACTCAAATTTCCGAGCAGAATTGTGCATTATTCTTGAGACAACCTCTGTCATACTTGCCTTCTCATACACTGTGTTCTTTGTTTTTGTTTCGAAACTACGACTCACATTCCTTTTCTCTAAAATCATTTGTGGACTATTAAGTTCTTAGGTGAACTACAAGTCTTCTGGTTTGAGGTCGCGTTGTTTGCACGACAACTGATGTTTCCTGATAAGCTCGATGAAGAAGGGGAATACGCCATTTCAATTGTATTTGTCACTAGTGGTTTAACCGTGACACTGCAGCTGCTGCTGTTATTACTGCTGCCATCATTAATATCGACAATAACCCAATTATTATTAATCATTGTTATTTATGTGATTAGGTTTGCGTTTACTACTAATAAGCATTTGGAAGTCATATAGGTATAAATGGAGACAATTCGGGATCACGTACTACCTAGTGGTACAGGGCACGATGAACTGTAATTAGCAAAACGGAACGTGAAAACGAGCAACTTTCGGCCATTTGCAATGCGAATCAATAAGGCATCGAAAAGCTAGAACGGAACAGGGGTTGTGTCGTAAGACATTCGTAATTATGTCTAAATTATTTGGAAACTTCAACCATCTGGCCTGTTGGGATCTCACTTGTATGAGTCTGAAACATAATCCATTTTACATGGAACACATTTGCGCGTACGTATTTAAGGCATTAGTCTACAATCTGCAAGTCGATCTGCGCTTGCCAGATCTTGTGAAAGAGAGTCATGTTCCTATCCTATTCTGAATGTTCCTAACATAAATCTGAATACATTTGACGTAATTCCGAATTCACGTCGGAAGTGGTATAGCTGCATTCGTTCCGACAGTCCACATTCAAATAAGCACCTGTGTTTGTGTCACTATCATCAGTACTGCGACACGTTTGTTGCATTCTGAAACAGAAAGAAAAATACTGTTAGTTCCAGAGAGTGATGTATCGCTACCGTGGCACGGTGTATGTAGCCGTTCCTGATCTGATCGCCTACCACTTGTGACCAGATTTTACATCCGACTGGAAAGCAATAGCTTTCCACACAAAAATCGCTTGTTTGTGAAAAGTCAGTATGGCCAAAACGTCGTAATGCCGGCTCGCGATACATAACTATTCAGCCCATACAAAAGCTAAATAAGTGACCAGCGATTCATCTCCGATGTGTGAGGTCATCTGTCATGTGAACATATTGATTAGCGAACAATCATGAGAGCTTGCAAAAACAAGTTAATGCATCTAACAGAAACAAATGACACGGACAGTCGGTCTAGACGAGGCATACAACACCTACAGTGCAGCTGTATGGCAGGCGGACTCACATCAATCGACTGATGTCGTGCGCAAGCATACAACAACTAGCTTGTGTGCGAGCTAAACAAAGCATGGGTCATTAAGGTCAAATGAGCTAAGAAGATCATGTACAGTGATACGTTTTGCATCCACTCCCGTCTTCCGAATTCGTCCCGATAAGTTGTATCGTTTCCGGTGATGTCACCTGACAGTTGGGGCAACATCACTGATAAACGCGTTCTTAATATCCGGTTATTGTTGATCCAGACCAGTGCTTTGGCCAAATAACGAGTCATATGTATCGTTTTCCGTTAAACCAAACGACCTAATTATAGTGTTACAATTGAGTCAACTGTTTGGAACGCCGTTTGTTCTCATTACGATTTTACGTGCTTTCGGATTCAGTGACCCAAACAAGATAGACTGAATGTATCAAATGGGCGTTCAGCTTGCTGATACGTACAAACGCCTAGTCGCACTTAAGGGTTCAATGAAATGGTGAGACGGTTGGATTAAGTAAGATATTAGGGGGAGAGGGGAATGACTCATATCGAAAATATAATTGTTGGGAGATGCGGGGATCATCATTCAATTTTAAAATATCTCATTTCTCTTACCTTTGTGTCTGTACAGCTTGTCAGAGGCGTTTGTGAAATTTGAATGGAAGTAGAAGTGAGAAGAAAAAGGAAACATCTAAACTTGATTGCACTGTGTCAGTGTGTCGACATTCGGGTTACCCCGGACGAGTGAATTTGTGATTACCCAAGTCCCAATGTAAGTAAGCCGTGAGCAACTAGGATAAAACCAGCACTCGACATCCTTTACCAGAGGCACAGGCCAGCGTAGATACTTACGGACAGTGCTAGTGATTCTATGAAATATTCGGCAAATGCGGTTGGACGAAATGGTTCGTGAACTCGTTGACATCTGCTTCACTGACCGGATGGCGGATAAGATAGATAAAGTCGTGTCCGTGCGTAAGCCTATGGATTGTCTCCGATCGGTGACAACTGGACTGTCCATTTTCACACCAGAAATAAGCATAAAGATGTCCGGAAACGTGATACAAATGAACACAGAAATCCCTAGCTCATATACCTTAATAACTTAACAAATGGTCGTAAGTGCCGTTGGTATTGATTGTCCAGGGTAATGGGTAAGTGTAGCTGGCGGAAATGGATAAGAACTTGTCGACATTTGGTAGCTTGGTGTGAAGGGTAGGCAGTGTGATACCAGTTACTTGACAATGTGAAAGTGACGTGTGAATGACACGTCATGCATCATAATTGTAATCCAATATGGTAATATGCACATCTGCGATTGGTTAATGCCGTCTAGGCACTTGCCCGTGGACTGACTAAAGCAACGAGTGGCAATATATTAATAACTTATTTCCAGAGGCTTAGTAACTTTTGAATGGCTACTACTTATGTATAGAAGTGGAGTACATGAGCATATGACTTCCTATACCTCGATAAATCGGGGTCAGGAAGATTGTCCACGCCTATGAAAATACGTTGAAAATTAGAATGCAGCACAAACAATTCTACAAGTGGCTTGCGTGGATCTGTTCTAATCAGTATTTTGAAACTGAAATAAAAGTAGATTTGTCCCTCAACTGGGCGGTCATGTTCGGAACGAGGACAATGAACACCTAGTTATTGTGCCAATACACATGCCGCCCATATCGTATACATAGCATGGTTTCGTTGTTCTATTAGTGTAACCCTATGCAAATGACGTTTGTGTATGTGTGTGTGTGTGTGCGCGCGCGCACATGTGTTGGACCACTTATCATCACTATAGTACCAGAGTGCCCTAAACCATTCGTGGCTGACAGCATCGTTTTGTTTTATTCGAGTCAGACCGATTAGAGTAGGAGATACAAATCGATATTCGCTGTCAACAGTGCTCCATCTCATTTCCAAAATTTGCAATTTATTGGATTTGGAGACTGAAAAAATGCAAACATAAAATGTCAACAACACTGGCGACAGCAACCGCAGCAGCAGCAGCAGCAGCAGCAACAACAACAACAAATGACAACGCTCAGAAAAATAACGGGAACAATAAAGACGGCGAAGATTGGAAAAACAAAGGGAATGGAAGACATAATGAGATGAATCAATCGCAAGAACACGGACAATAACAAGAAGAACACTAGGGGCTTTGAGTCACGAAACCGGAATTCACAGAAGCTCCAAGAGGATGACAGTGCTCAACTATGTTCTTGTGATGAAGATTACGGAAGTTTGTATTAAATATCATCGGTGAATGTTTAGCTCAGTGAAACAATGTGGGATTAATTAGTTCTAGAAAAGGCCACACAAACCCTAACGATAGGCTAGCAGTGAGACCAGGTTCGACGGTTAAACCACAATCAAGCCCAATTCGATAGTGTACAGTAAGTATAAAGGTTAGATGGGATGCGGTAAGAATGCAGCTGGTTCTAAGCAATCAAATCGATATTACAGATCGAATGTGCGGACTGCTTCTCAACGGGGATCGATGATTCAGTGGTTTAACGCCAGAGATTGGTAGTAATTAATTCGCCAACTGGATTACGTGAGTTGTAAGAGTGCAGAAATGAAGTATTAGGAAATCTATTTTTTACCACAACACCTATTCCACTTAATATGTCATTTTCGCAGCTTACGGTGGGCAGCGACGAAAATTCGGGCAGCTGCAAAATAAACAATAAGGACAAACAATGAAGTAGCGTTGACAACATCAAAACTGGATACACTAACAAAGTCAGTAGCAAAGACAGAGTACGAAACAGTAGCACGGAAGGCTACTAACGAAGCCAGCAGAAGCATCATCAATATCATCATCGGCAACAACAAAACGGCAGCAAAGACAATAATACAGTTGTTATTGTTATTACTGTTGTTATTATTATTGTTATTATTGATACCGTCCTCACTACCGTCACCCACGAAGACGACAACAAGAACAGAAAGAACGAAAATAACAACAACGAGAGCAAAGCTGCTGTCATGGCTTCCGCGGAGCATTTCAAGAATCATTTTAGCTGGCCATACGCTATCGTATCTAGTCCGACGTCTGGAGCTGCGAATTCTTGGGAGGTGTCAATTGATCCCCAACAGAAACGGAAGTGCAGTCGAATATTCGGCTACTGAAGAGGGGAAATGCTACCGGTCCCGACGACCTTCCCCCAGTTCTTTTCAAATTGGGTGGAGAAGTGCTGGTGAGATCACTTACCTCCTTGCTTCGTGATATTTGAAACAAGGAGCGTGTCCCGCTATCGTGGGGTGAGTCTCTTATTATACCCATCTTCAAGAAAGGTACACGAAGTGACTGCAGCAATCATCGTGGGATTAGTTTAATTCCGATAGTTATTAAGCTGTTAGCTTCGATAATGCTGCGCCGTTTGACACCGATTCGCGAGAGTAATATCCGCGAACAACAGGCCGGATTTCGTCCGGGTCGAGGTTGCATCGGCCAAATATTCACTCTTCGACAGATACTCGAAACGCGCCACACGCACCGGCGCCCTACGATCGTAGTCTTCCTAGACTTGAAAGGTGCTTTCGACTCCGTGGATCGACCAGCACTACTCAGTGCTCTCCACCGGAAGGTTATGCCAACGAAGTTTGTGGACCTGATGCGAGCATTGTACTCGCATACCTATGGTCGCGTTAGGGTATACGGTGAACTGTCACGTTCATTCGAAACGACTAGTGGCGTTCGACAAGGGTGTCCCATCCCTCCATTCTTGTTCAACTTCATCATGGACGAGGTGACGGAAGATGCTTTAGGAGGTCTCCGGGATGTAGGAGTTGAACTGGGAAGTGGAGGAAAGCTATGCGACGTAGATTACGCAGACGACGTCGTGTGTCTGTTCGAGTCTGTGGACCATGCACAACGGGCACTAGATAGACTGTCGAGATCGGTTGTTCGCTTCGGCATGTGCTTTGCACCTTCAAAGTGCAAAGTTCTGTTCCAGGACTGGACGACATCAGCGCCGAACTTGATACTGGATGGAGAGGAAATAACAATGGTGGACCGTTTCACCTACCTTGGTAGCTGTGTGTCCAAGGATGGTAACTCGGGATTGGAGGTATGCGTATATCCAAGGCTCGTGCGGCTTACGCTGAATTGAAGCACTTGTGGCATCGGCCTGGTATTTCACCGAAGTTGAGAGGTCGTGTGTACTGTGCTGCAGTGCTTTCAGTTTTGTTGTACGGTTGCGAGACGTGGAGTATGCGTGTGGGCGATGTTCGTCGGTTGGAGGTTTTCGACAACCGATATTTACGTAGTATGGCTAGGATTGAATGGAGTGACCGGGTGAGTAATATTGAGGTTAGGAAGCTGGTATTGGGTGGCACTTCTGAGAATAGCTTGTTTCAGCGTATGAAACTTAGTAAACTACGCTGGTTGGGTCACGTGTTGCGTATGACGAACACTCGTCTACCATACCGTGCCTTATTTTGTGTTCCTCCTAAGGAATGGAAGAAGCCATGTGGAGGCCAACAGATGACATGGCAACGTGGGTTGAGAAAATGTACAGCGAACTTAGGCAAGGTAGTTGCCTCACGACTTCGAGGTTGAGGTCCGAAAGTCTCGTCGACTTGCTGGCTGGAGACACTGAAGGATATGGCAGTGAACCGTGGACGGCGGCGATCGTGTTGTCATTTTCTATCGAATCAGAATGATTGAAAACACGTGCGTTTGTACAGTTAGGCTGTGTTCCGTGTGTTGGCTGCAGCAGCATCTTATCTGTTCCGGCCTGTGTAGGTCCACTCCCTGATCCCCTTGGATATTCACTCTTTTTATATAAACGTGTAACTCTGGGGAAAGGCAGCGGTCAGTGGGGCTTGCCTTGCTGTTTAACGCTGAACGACGATGATGATGGCTTCCGCGACTAATACAACCACTTCGGCTAGTAGTAACAACATTATTACTGTTGTTAATAATAATGCCAGTTCTATCCAATGGTGGTCAAGTGGACAGTATCGGTTCAGTATTCAGCTCTCTCTCTCCATGTCTGCCTGTCTGTCTTCAGCCACCTATTCCGGAATATAATGAACGTTATTTCATCATTGTTAGGTATACTGAAATAGAAAGCCGCGGTGTTAATATAGAAGGAGGGTATTGTTTCTGGTTTTGAAAACTAACCGGCAATTTGTGATTATTTCACTAGGGCCGTTTGATGATGAGCAACTGATTCCGGTCAAACGGAATTCGGGGTAATTTTTCTACAAAGCTGAGCACAAATGCGAAATTCACGAATGTCCGAGTGGTGGGTTTTTGTCCAGACGCACAAACTTCCTCATTCCGGAAACCTATAAACAAGCAATAAGTTTCAGTTTTTTATTTCATAAAAATGTATTTCTCATATTGCGATGTGCGAAAATTCGCAAGTTTAAGTGAATCGATTGCTAACCTGTTGTAAGCGGTTTTATATTCAACTTAATTCGCCGATCTGGGGACAACCTGTACAGGAAACAGACCCAACTAATCCACAGTTTTTGGCTCATTCTACCTTAATACTGGTAGCCTCATTTGAACGTAGAACTTGCTCAGTGAGCTTACAAAACCTGGTTCTTAGTTACGACTGTCTCATTTAGAACTGAAAAATTACAGATTTTGATGTGGTAGTATAGACAGTGGTTATTATTTGTCTCACGGTGGTGTCAACTTAGTCCGCCGAACTGAACAAAATGCGTGATAGTTTAGAGCTGCACCAGGCGTTGACTGAAAGGATGTACAAATGCGAGTGCAGTTCTAACCCTGAGCTGATAGTGAACATGCAGTCGTTGTCCAGGGACCTTTTTAGTTGGTTGCTCTTGTGATCGATAAGATATGATATCAGCCCTGAATATTCCCTGGATTCGTAGGTCGGATGGATGTCATTGAATAATTTAGTCAGGTAATATGCTGTGCAAGATGTTCGAATACATGGAGCTGGTAATTTATCCCATTTTCTCCGAAGTGCGAGGCCGAGGCGTGTTCTTGCAGAGCAGCAGCTGGGTGGGTGACTAGATTCAGTTACCTGGATGGTTGTGTTCTGTATAGCGGTCCTATATCGGATGAAGTGACTTCTCGCATACAAAAGGATTGATTGATATTCACCAATGGCAGAAGTATGTGACATCGGCCTGAAATTTGGCGATCCATCAATGGTCGCTTTACTCGCGGCGGTAATATCATTGCTCCCACTCGACTCGGAAACAAGAAAGTCAGGGCAGAAAATAAGCGTAGATTTTCGGTATTTGACCTTCGTTGTCTTCATAGTACTGGTAGGATATGACGGAAGAATACTATCAGTAACTCAGAGGTTAGGTGGAATGTACTGGGTTCTAGGGCTCAATGTTTAGAAAAGATTTTGATTGTGAGTTGATTATGGTGGCTGAGACATAGGTGGCGTGTATACAGAATGAATGTCTCAGTACGTGGTATACTCCAAGCGGGGTAGTGATTGCAGAATAGGTCGAGGTGGTCAGTCGATGGCATGACAAAATGGTATGAAAAACTTCATCGGCGGACTGGCCGGGTGGGTGGGTTCAGCGAGACTGCAGAGTTGGGGTGCGCAAAATCTCCTTTCTCCTTTGGATATCCTTGACCTGTGTTTGAAATGTTTCTTCTATGTAGTTTTTCGGTTCATTAACTTCTAGCCTGTCCTTCACTAAATCTCATTCCCATTTCTTCTTTTGAGTGAGTACTCGGTGCTGAGAATTGGCAACCGTGATCAGAGCACGGTCGGGGCAAAGTTAATGCTTGCAAATACCGAGATGAAACTGGCACCAAAATTTTGGTGGAAGCCGAACACACCTTATAAACCTCCCAACAAACATTCATCCCTATAGTCAATAAACTCCATTCAACAAATGCAGATGAATAAATGCGAAGTTCGAAGATCTGGAGATGATGTAACATTTCTTTTGATAACGAATTTGGTTGTACAATTTGCTTCAGTGAAACTGATGGTAAGTTTGAGTTGATTACTGTTAAGAGATACTTGAATGTACAACTTAAATCATTCTGCTCTTGAACTTCCAGGATTTTGAAAAAAAAATGCTCAGAGGAATTGTTCCATCCAGTGTTTGCACCCTCAGAATATGAACAATACTTATAAATGCAAAAGTCTCCATTTAAAGCCCGTACGAGAGCTTCCATATGAACAGTACTTATGCTGAAGACTTTGCTTCTGTGGAAGACGAACATATGCTGAACATTGAGTAGAATTTACTGGCCAACTAGAGGTAACCTGAAGCCTAACAGAAACTATCCAAGACAAAGAACCAAGATTGATTGTCAGCCTGAGTGTGCGTGTGTGTGTGTGTATGTGGTTGACGCGGGTCTGTGTTTCTACGCCCGTCTGCCGGATCGATCCTCGTCCACTGGCTCATAGCATGCACAGAAGTTGTTTGATTTTATCAGCTTAATACTAAATAGATAATTCAAATTTACCATTTCAGTCAGTCAACTGATTTTCAATCATCCCTTCTTTTCTCATGCGCAACCCGTAAAAAAAGGCGACTTTCAGTTGACTCAAACCGATTTAACCTAATGGTGACCTGCGCATTTTTCGAAGCAGTTGAAGTAGCCGGATTAGAGTAACGCGTATGTGCAAATAAGGATGGATGAAACTGTATACATGAGGTTTTATTATATCGAAAGAGGTAATTAGATCACACAGATAGCCGGGACTAAACTGGTGTTTCCAGCATCCGGATACGGAAACGATTGTTCGCATCTTGTATTTCAGTTCATATTACACGACAATAAGCATAGTGAACCAGTGGTCATAGACGTGGTGAATGCGTTGAAGAGAATACAAGGGCCAATCTTGCAATAACTCAGTCGCGAATTGGGACGCGAATAAGTTATTTTTCGGCGTTCGACCCCTAAAACTAGCATGGGGTAACCGAAATTGCAATTCAGAAGAGGGATACGGATTTTGGAGCCAATTCTTTTTACAATGCCAGTGGTATTTCATGTCTTCGTGTCACACTTAATGTGATATCGGATTAGCTGAACTGGTGTAGCACAAACATGTTGTTCACGAAGAAGACAACCAAATTCGGTGGAACAAATGGAAAAAAAGATACAAGGCACACATGAGCACTGGGGGATGCAGTATATAATTGGAGACCGCGGCTTCATTAGTTAAGTTGATGAATGAAATTGGAAGAATTCTGAGCGGCGCTTTTTTACTACCGTGAGTAATATTACCATGGTTGTATATTGTCGGCCTGTGATACGACACTCCATACAGATTGGCCTTCATGTGAGGGATAGATTTGACTTCACTCAAAATAAAGTATGAAGTTACTAGAGAATCGGTCACAAAATCGCTCTAACTAGGTCCGTACTTTCTGTGTATCACGGTTATTTCGTACAGTGGAGTTTCAATCATTGTGATACTTGATTAGACTACCTCCAACACGGACCTGAAGTCTGGACCAGTTTCAAGCAAAAAATAAGTATATCTATTTACAAGCAGCTTTTTAGAATGCTTTCAAATACCTGACCTGATCCCCTTCGTTTCTAACCCTTCTGGCCGATCGATATTCTTTGCCTTCAGTACTGTTGTTTTCTGTTTGCAGAAATATTTCAGACTGATATTGGGTGAATGGAGGAAGTGGACTAACCCTAGCACCAAGCGGTGACTTTCGGTGGGGACATATTTCGTCTCTCAGCTATGATCTCTGTAAAATCTGTATATAGTCTTTTCTAGCCTAAAAGCCGCGTCTGAGACAACCGGCACAAGCTAAAGATTGGGGTCCATCTTGCTATGCGACTGTCAACCATGGCATCAGTAGGGAGTCACATAAGATCTTCACAAGTCACACTGGTAATTGGGACGATTGAACATCACTACCTAGTATAAAAGTTACCGGCGGATTTCGAACTCAAGTCTCTGACCATTTTCTAGCGGAGGTGCTTCGTCGAACAAACCACATCACCGGTCTGGCGCGGTACTTTCAACAGGTGAGATATTGAGCAAACATTTGCGTTTTCGTCCGTCTACTGACAATGTTTTTAGTAGCCAGGGGTGGGAAGAAAAGAACCGCCTTTTGCTGGTGGTCACTAAATGTTGGAAATCTTGCCTTGAGAAAATCAGCACTGACTTCCACTGGTATTCAATGAGGTAAGAACGTTGAATAATGTAACGTGACTGTTTTAGCACTCCTTCAGTCATCTATGGCCACAGTATGAACTACGTCCTAACATATAGTGTTAATAGATAGTGCAACTTCATTCACACAGTCAACCGCTAATTTAGTCCTTGGTGAGTAAAGAATTTTCACCTTACTTACCACAATATGTTATGCTTTCTATGGGTCCTGCATTCGAAGTATCGTGTTGTCCGCACTTAACAC
Source organism: Fasciolopsis buskii (assembly GCA_008360955.1). Classification (NCBI taxonomy): domain Eukaryota; kingdom Metazoa; phylum Platyhelminthes; class Trematoda; order Plagiorchiida; family Fasciolidae; genus Fasciolopsis; species Fasciolopsis buskii. The sequence continues at coordinate 30,074 of LUCM01007474.1, forward strand.
ACCGAGTGCCAACAGTATTGAAATAAGTTCGATGTAGTTTTCCAATTATAACGCTGTTACTGACCCATGTCTCAGCCAATACGCATTGCAAACTTCCTACAGAGAATAAAGTGAGATACTGAAAAAGCTTTTAACGGGACCAAGAGAACTAATTCCCAGATGCCCATGGGACATAAAGTTTCTTTATAACGGGAAATACCATAGACAGAAGGACGGCGTACTCACGAGTTCTCTGCTTGGACCTAGTTTTGCGGACATTCTTGGTCAAACTAGAGCAAGGACCGCTACGGAACACTATTTCTAGATTTATATGCCAGATATACGGATGACACGTCCATCATTTGCGATTATAGAAGAGACCGCAAAGATTTATTGCCTGCGCTCACTAGCTCACATCCGACTAGCAAGTTCACGATCTGGCAAGAAAATGACAATTTTGGCCGTGTTCCTGGATATAGGCCTGCACCCAGTGCAAAACAATCACAGAAAGAAATGCATTTGGTAAATGCATTTGGTTGGACGAATACGCGGATTTCTCTATCTTTGTCCCTGTGAGGTACAGGAGGAATTTAACAGGCTGTTTGACCTATCGGACCAGAACGATTTGCAATCCCGAAACAGTCAATGAGGAACTAGAGTACACACGGGAATACAAATGGTCATCCGGATAGGTTTGTTGAGAGATGTACAACGGAGATAAATTATCAGTGTACAAGGCAATTATCGAAGAAGAAAGACGCGCATATTATCGTTCTACTTGAGGGAGACAGACTTTTCGGTTTGTTAGAAAACCACTTATCTAAAGCCATTGAAAGAAACTTCCATGTCGCACATTTGTGAGTCGTGTCAAAGACTAAGCATCTTATGGTTCAATACCCCAAGGATGTGCTGCCACATGCGTCTCAGAAATTTGTATTGTATCATTTCACGTGTTCTCGCAGTACACGACACATTGGACAGACGACGAGGTGACTATCCAAACGAGTGGCTGAACACGTCCCAGCTTGTCTTCGCAAAGGAACGATGAAGACGATAAACAGCCCAATCGTGCATCACTTGGAAGAGACTGGACGTCGAATTGATCCGGCAACAGCTAACAACACAGTCGCAGCAACACCGAGGATTAAAACTAGAAGAATGCGTAGAGGGTTCCTCATGAATGCTGAATCCGTAGCAATTAGACTGTTGAAGACAGAGCTATGTAACTAACGAAATCTTGTGCAACCGTTGTCGTTGCCTTGGCCAGAAAAATGAATTCGGTAGTCTTTGATGGTCAGTCAACTTCTGCCTAACAGTTTTCGGGTTTATTTTATTTTCACATCTCCACCTGAATTTCCTCATTCACACCTTCTGACACACGTATCACTTTCCTCGCGCCATGAAGTTCCCGTCGGTTGTCAATCTACCAAATTTGTAACGCTCATTCACTCGTTCAAAGCGGCAGGTATGCATTTTTACCCTCGCGACCCAGTACTATATATGTAAATGACCGAAGCGATATATCGAAAAGAAATTTACCCACGTTTAAAGCATTCTTTAGGACCTGATGGGCGCATTTCAGAAAAGCGAGATTTATTCACCAAAATCCACTATTTGTTGCTAGAAATTCGTCATCAATAACCCACTACAGTCGATGGGCTCAACACTATCGTTCAATGAGTTTTCGTGATTTTATCGAGGCTTACGTCAACTCCATTATAAAACAACTTTTACCGTATACCCCTTGACATTTTAGAATTTTTGAGTCAGTGTCCACTGATTTGTTAGCTCGTTGAATTGTCGCGTTGGAACATGAAAAAATATATTAGATAGGATCAACATTCAGACCCTAGCATGAGTTTATACGAAGCATACTCTCGTTCTAAGTGTGCTCTCACTCGATTTTAGTCAGAACAAATAAAAACAACTTTACTCAGAATAACATGTCCGCTCAATTCCATTGGAACAAAACACGTGGTTTCGTTCGGAGATATTAACTTTTTATATTACCTGTTTCCTTAGGATCAAGGGAAAACCTCCATCATAATTAAGGCAATTAGTAATTCTTCCCTTATTTCGTTTGGAGAAAATAAATGACAGTATTTTTTTAAAAAAATCTTCCAGGAATATCCATTTTGCAAATGTTTTGACGGTCACCACGTCCCAATCATCCACGAACAAACTTAATAGATTCCCAAATATAGGTGCATAGCCTTTATTCTCCTATTCCATAGGACAATAGTCTTTTAATTTATTCTGCAATTACTCAGCACTATATCTGCTGATGTTAGCGGCATGTGAATATCATTCAACGATATCCGACAATTTTAAGCGAAATATCGCCAATAATTTTAGTCACGATTAAGGAAGGAATTTGCACGTAAAATATTAACGTGAATATCAATATCAGAGTTCGATTTCGGTTGGGATTAATTTTCTCTATGAAGGACATGTTCGTAGTACAGTTCATCAACATAATACGGAGGAAATTGTGGCCTTGTTTGGTCTAAAGCACTGAAAATTTCTAAAAAAAAAATTTTATTCGACCAAATTTTTTAGGTCCCATAATTATCCCATACACTGTGGTATCGAATGGGATTTCACAATCTGTCCGGTAACATAATGGCTAAGGTATGGACTCAGAATTGTTCGTCACGGGGTCGCGTCCGAATTCGGGCGCGACGGGTATGCACTGCGGATGATCCCTAGCAAGGATGAAACAGCTGTACAGTGCTTCCATGGCTTCCTAATGGTTAGTTGGGCGATGACATCACATGTTGAGTTATTTCACTTCCATTTTCTCGTACACCGCTTTACTGTCATGGGAACAACGCACGTGGCAAACGCAGTCCGCTTGAATGACCTTGAGGAAAGGTCAAGTTTGAAGTAAATCAAGAAATATTAGGACCAAATGACGAAAGGAGTGTATCGAAACATCGATGCGCCATGAACTGATTTCTATTTTGAATGATCTATTGTTAATAACACAGCGTTATTGGCGGGTGTAATGCGCCAACGTTTCGACTACCGTGGGCAGTCTTTCTCAAAGCAAGTTTTACACTCACATGGCTGAGGGAACGTCCACATGCCAACTAATGCCTAGTTGTCTGTGTGTTTGTGAATGTGTGTACTTTGAACTGTGGATCGGATGAGGGAATAGTTGTCCTTCACGTCATGCATTACCGTGTTGGTGGGATCAACTAGCGTGGTGACCTTTGGGATGTTTGTTACTCAAAG
>LUCM01007474.1:41608-52140 GCA_008360955.1 Fasciolopsis buskii
TAGGTCCGGAAATATAACTTCCAAGCAACCGAGGGTGAACAAACTGAAAGACAAAAGGAATGACAACAGTTTGGTTTGTGCCAAGTTTTCTAATTCTACGAAGTTGAAAAGATAAGCGACTTATTTGTTTGATGCAGTCGAAATTAAGCGAGGATCCCGGTGACTCGAGGCAAATTGTTACACCGAGTTATTTCACAGATCCGGCCCTGCGAACGGGAATGGCGCCGATTAACAAAAGTCAGCATGAAAAAATGGATCCAGAAAGACCGAAATTTTGTTTAAAATATTCACTTGTCTTAAGGTAGAAACCAGGCTGATAAGAAAAGGTCTGAATATTACCCTAATTTCCCAAAAAAAGGCAGGAAGTCTCATTGATTGGAGATTAACCGACACAGTACGACGTGTTCTGCATACATAAGAAGTTGGACAAATGGATCAGCGAAAAACTATTGAGGTAAGTAGTGAAAGGATAGGGCGAAAGAACAGCTCCTTGTAGAACAGTGGAACAGTTACGTAAGGGACTGGTTAACAGGTAACCAAATTTAGTTCGTTAAGTTCTGTTGGGATAATAGTCTTTCGGCGACAACAATATAGAAGCAGGATATCTCGGGGACATTGCGAAGGTCGAAACAAAGAACCGAGCCAAGGACAGAGGATTAATCTAAGGAAATTAAACGAACTGATTTCACAGAGCTATTTGGACTCTTAGAAGCAAAATGCCGGAATAAAGCGACTGGATTCAGAGTAAACCTGTTCGGCTTTAGTGTAAACTGAATTGGGTCAATCGAATGCATTTGATTGTAAAACTTGCCTTGAGAAAGACTACCCACGGTAGTCGAAACGTTGGCGCATTACATCTACCAACAACGCTGTGTTATTAATATTATATCATTCACAATAAAAAACCAATACATGGCGCATCGATTTTTCGATACACTCCTTACGTCGTTTGGTCTGAATTGGGTCAGTTGAGAAAGGAAATCAAATGAGCGCAGATCTCGCGTTCAGTTACCTCGAGCGCAAAATTGATAATGGCAATAGGATGAACTTCTTCCGGTAATTTCTTGCTGCATCCATGTCCTTATGAATATGCGACTTGAATGGTACTCGGCACTTTGCATTTTGCCACCAACGTGCTTAAGAACTATTGGCATAAAACAGGCACTTTCGGCGGAACTCTTTTAAACCATATAATTGCTTTGTGCGCAAATATGGAAAAGGTATATGGTTAGCTGGACTGAGCGATACGGAACTTTCATAATTGACCGGATAGAGATAAAGCACTAGCAATGACATTCAATGCTCGAGCTCTGTTAATTGGCTGCCATCCCAAAATAGTTCTTCCGTGGAGTTTCACCTGCGTATTTCTGGGGACCCTGGGGCCACGGCGTCTAATATTGCTGTCGTTGATGTGCATTGCGCAGTGAGACTTGGAGAATCATACAGAGTAAATAACCATCTTTCTGATAGACGCAACTTGTTGTCTCAGCGTACGTGCCAACAGATTGTAGCTCAGATGCATTCAAGGATACTTTCTATCAAAATTTGCGTGACTTGCACACAGTAAGGTGGGGTGACATCGTGATTTTAGCACGAGACAAGAATGAGAAGGTAGTTCGACTGTCCTCGAATGAGACGCATCTAAGAGACCCCTTTGGTCTCGATTCCTGTCGTTCTGAAAACGAGGGACGTTTGCTGGATTTATTTTCAGACCATCAATTGCTTCTCTTTAGTACAAGCTTTAAAAGTTCCAATCGCCGTTACCCACCTGGCATCCGCCCTCTTCGGGTCAGCGGTGAATCCGAAAATTAAGATTTAAATAGCGGGGCTGTCTACAAGACTGGCGGTCATATTGGAGCACTCCCTTCGACTCCCACCAAGCATCAGTGCTTTGGTAGGGGCTCAAAAAGCATTCTACAACGTCTTTTATATTGTAGTTCTTTTACTCCTATTTTACAAGATTTTGGGTGTAATTATTTAGTTTATCAAGTATTTTGAACGAAATGTGAACACTCTTGTGCTCAACAGCGTAAAGAACTCAATACAATGCATTATAGATTATACTTATATATACAATAGATGTGCACGTAATAACCAGCAAAAACAGCATTTTTTGAAAATTCCCACTGAGCACATTGAGAAAACACAAGTTGGCGAACAAGCACGTTTTCAGTGATTCGTACTCATGCCAGTCTACTATAATTTTATTTAGGAGGGATTGGATTAGTCAGATGAAGATATGGGTTGGGAAAGGATCTGTGGTGTTACATGCATAACCTGAATACACAAGAACGTGTTATGTTAATTGTTTCGTTGTCTAGGGTTTGCATTGGGATGGACGGTGGGCTGGGGGAGTTGAAGTGCTGTCTAGAGCTCATATTCAGTTCTTGGATGACTGTATAACTAAATCTAATTTTCCAAAGCAATATCATACTGTGTTAAGCAGAAACCGTATGCACATTACTGAAACGTCACTTCTATGACAAGCTCTTAACGAACGTGATACCAAGTGCAATCATACAACGTAATTAGAGCCAACATTTGTGACATCGACTTATACGCTCAACCAAGTGAGTGAGGCAGAAAAACAATCTTTCGAGGTGTATGTTCAATCTATTTTGCACAAACAGATGAACCAGAAGTACCAAGTGTCGATGAAACGATTGGAAGAATCAAAACCATCGAGTGAGTTTTCGCAGAACTCTGAGCCATTTGTTCAAAATTTGCAGACTTCAAATTAGACAAGACACTGTTAGAAGTTTTATCCCTGGGGCCCAAATTTTGTTGCCTAAGTAGACAGAGTGCGTAAATGGACTTATAAATTGGATTTGGGTAACTTTTCTCTCAATTGTCGAGTTTATCCCAGTCGTCACAAATGAAAATGCAAGCGTTTAAATTAACTTTGGTGAACACCTGCTATCAATATCATGGCGCTAGACATACAACCAACGGGTTATTAAAGCCAGTATATAGGAGACCGTTAAGAGAACTGCAGAAAATGCAGATATCATGTTATCAAGACCAGATAAGGGTGCGAGCACAGTTCTCCTTAACAAGTCTGACTACTTAGCGAAAATGGAAGCCATTCTAAATGACAAGTCAAAATTTGCAAAAATGACGAAGAAGAATGACAAAACACATCAGACTGAAAAATCATTGTCTGGCATCCTGAGACGTCTGAGACAAAAGGATATCACAGATTCGACCACATTCGAACAAATTCGGATTACAGGAACTAGTATTCCGAGATTGAACGGCCTACCTAAAATACATGAAAATGGAGTTCATTTGAAACCCATTCTCGACATGTGCAATTCGTCGCATCATGCTGCGGCAAAATGGCTGGCTAAGTTACTCGACAGGTAGCCTCAAAGACACATTTGAGCTTGTCGACTCCGTGAAAGAATTAAACATGAAGGGACGAGGAAAGCTTTCTTTAGACGTCACCGCTCTTTTTACCAACGTTCCGATCACGGAGACAATCGAACACCTCCGTGACTACATCATGAACAGTGACTTAGCGACAAGTTTTTCGATAGTAGACTCAATACAACTGTACCTGCAACGTCCAACTGAAATTCAATAATCAAATTTAACGTCAAAAGGACGGCGTAGCGATGGGATCCCCACTCGGTCCGTTACTAGCTGACATTTTTCATGGCAAAGCTGGAACGTGGGCCACTCGAGTCGTCAATATAAGCGTTCTACTTATACAAGCGTTATGTGGATGACATCTGTGTACTCAACCCCCCAACGAAAACTAACCAACTGTTGAACATTTCAACTCGACTCACGCAAATGTGAAATTCACAACAGGACTGAACGTAAATACTAAAACAGCATTCCTAAAAGCACAATTACGTCGTCGAAAAGACAACTTATTTCGGCAATCAGTATACAAGAAAGCCTTGTGGAGTGGACAATACATCAACTTTCACAGCTTTTTAACTCTTAATATGAAGAGTTAATAATTAGATTTCTCATAACCAGAAAAAAGTATATGCACAAAAGATACTCTTGAAGCTGAACTGCAGACCGTAAGAAGAGTTCACTGAAAATGGTTTTACAAGTAGATTCATTGATGAGATATTGGAAACAGAAAAGGAAGTTCCTAGGAAGGCGACGGTGGAGAGAAAGCCAGTATACATACCTCTGTCATTCAAAGGTGACACGCTAGCAGAGGTAGCAAGACGAAGACTGACTAACGCACCTACGGGACATTTTACGCAGCCAAGCTTCGAACGCTGTTCAAATCCCGCCGCGTGGTGTGAATAAGGTTGAAAGACAAAGTTTCTGAGTCTGCAGTCTCATTTTGTATCTATTCATTCACATGTTCCCGTGGGGCTATGTACATCGGCAACATGATTAGGCGCTTGTCTGAACGCATTCGTGAGCACCACTCCGCCTGGTTGAACGCAGTGGTTTTAAACCCAGCACAGATTAACCACACTGTGAATGTAACGCAAGCTTTCCGGACCCTATATAAGGTTAGGAGTCAACAGTCTACGTAGGCGAAGTGTCGCGTCTTGAGCACTACGGACGCTGTCGCGATCCGTCTTCACAATACTTTACTGAGCGCTCTGATACAATTGATAGTTGTCTTTCGACTCTCTGGCCCACACCCCGCTCCAACGCAAACGATAGACCACGAAATAATTGACACAACACGTTCATCTGTTTTCGGGTCATGCAAATACCTTCCACACTCATACTTTTGTTTAACTAATCCAATACCTCCTAAAAAATTCCCCCTAATGTATTGTAATATAATAGCATGGGTACGAATCACCGAATACGAGTTCGTTCGCCAACATGTATTCTCAAATCAGGTTTTGTCCGATCTTGGCCAATTTTCAACTTGTCCTCAGAATTTGGACAAGTTTAGGAAGCAAAATTTGGAGGATCATCAAAATCCACCAACTTTGAGTGGTTTCGGTTGTGTGACGCTGCGCAAATGATTGATAAGTTTATCACAGTCGTATTCGGTACGTAACTGGATTATCCACAGCCTGGAACAAAATTACCAACCCAAGATAAAATACGAGCAGGGAGAATCAATAACAGACCGGTACCCATCGATGATTGTTCGTCGTCTTTTTATGACGATGTCGGAAGTATCAGTGTTCCGAATCCGGTAGGTAATACTGGGCGAGACATACATCTAACTGGATAATTGAGGTTAACAGCAAGACGTGGGAATGTGAGCATGTTTGCCCTGGTGCAACCCTTAAGCATGCGTGAATAAATCCATTAGGTGGAAAAAAAATTTGGGAAAACACCTTCTGCTAGTCCTTCTTACGTAACAGACTGGAAAAATAAACAGAAATTAATAACGATACTAATTGTCTAATTTCTATATGATTTCAGTTTTGACGTCACTTATTTCTGGAATGGAGCCACCGCTAGTGACAAGATGCCAAATGGAGAGAAATGACTGGTAGTTGAAAGAGTCGAACTAGAACCTTTGTATCTAAATGCACATCGTTGCTAACCGCTTGATGATTGTCGATCAGTAGGTTCTTCATTGGGTTTGAAAATTGAGTAGCGCCTAGGATTTTCATATCACGGTTTTATCTGAATTCTGTAATGCCACCTGACAATCGGCGATCCCATGGGTAGCCACACTGGAAAGTAGTTTGCATGGTAACATTTTCTTCGATGTTTCGGTGACTTGGCAATCGCATTAAAAGACAAAAACAAAGAGGTTGTTTAACTTGCACCCAAGGTGATAACAATGCCACTACTACTAGAGACTGATCTTTTAGAGAAAGGTGAAAGATTTATGGGATGCGGGTGCATTTCACCTATTCGTTTATGTAATAACTTGTGGAGTAGTTTTAACTTTTAGGTCATCAACAAAACCACCTGAACCACAATTCATTGGCTTTATCAAGATTACAAACCCCATTTGATTGAAGTCACTCTGTCTCCCGGATCGAAAAAGTTGGAACTTGATGAATATGAACTTCTAATGATTCGTTATGGGAAGACGATTTTAAATTGGTTTCTTGGATTTCTGTCATCTGTACTGTGTTGACTTTTCACGGGGATCCTTGAACTTAATAAATTAAGTCCAGATTTTTTATCACAGAGCTCACGGTTACTTGTGAGTAGTGTGTGGTAGTGGTATTTGCTTTCAAACGTTGTATTTTTTATCCTCCTATATTCGTGTTTAAATAAATTGGACCAGAATCTCCAAAGGATGATACCAGCAGAATTTTGTACTCACCAACAACTTCTGTTCCGTCGCCGTTAGTGAGATAATTGTGTACGAAGAACTCAAGCTGATTAGCGAGGAATGGAATTTTCAGGAAAATATATATAGTAGATGTTAGAAAGTTACAAAATTTTATCGTTTATTGTGACTTTACGATCCAAACTAGAGCGCGCTGTCACATGATCTGGTGGTCTCGGAATGGGCGTGAAAATGGGGAAGAAATTCGCCATTAAAAGAACGAAAATTTTCAGCCTATACAAAACCAACGTTAATGAATTGTGAAATGCTAATCAGATAGAGTTGTCCTGTTCTGCTACACACAACAAAAGAGATTTTTCCTGAGAGAAGGCTGAACGCAGCAGCATGGACGCCCAGCAAACAGATGAAGTGATCATCAATCAACCACGTCACGAAACAGAATTCTGTCGAATAAGGGGTAAACAGCCTTGCTACCAAACGGGATCGACGCCTAATGCAAATGGGTCACGTGATCAGCTATTCGGTCAGTTGATTAAATTTTGGCAAATCATGTGACGATATCCGGGATCGCGGTTGCATATACCGGGTGAACGGCTTAATCATAAAAAATATCAGGCGACTCGGGAAATTCATTTTTATTTTCTGCCTCTACACATCTACTTGTCTTTTTCAATTATCAATTTAGTGAAACTCTTCTTGGTGTGTGAGAGGTTCTCTTCGCAGTGCCGAGGAAAAAAATATGGAATATTTTGACTGCGTTTCGTAAGTGAGAGTGGGGTGATGCTTTAGGTAACCAGTGATTTTATTATTAGATTTTTGAGTCCAAAACCCGAGTGTGAAGCAGCTTCCAAGAGTGAAAGTTGAATCTCAAATTCGTCTAAAATACGTTTCAGGATCGTGCGGTACAAAGTTAGAATTCAAAGACATCCCAAATTTCATTCCGAGTAAGTTGTTAGTACCGGTAAACCTAAAAATCACGGCGACGAAGAATAATTGCTAGAAATGATTAACTATCAAAATTAAACTTGAAATGCAACGAGAATGATGTTCCAGAGAGAAGCGGTTAGAAAGTAATCAATCTTCATGTTTTCGTTTACGCCCAAGGCCATTATAGTAATATGTCGATGGATAGATGAGTAAGACGGTAAGCATTCCTCAGCCTAGTAAATCATCATGAAAGAGAGATCATAAATCCGTGGATCGAAAATGTTTTGATTTTTTGTTGCAAGAGGACGGTTTATTGCAAACGACAAATATTATGAAAATGATCGATCGACTGGTTGCGCTCCTGGTCCTCGGTCAGATACAGTTTTCATGGTAAGCTGAGAGACCCATTTTCAAAAGACTAGGGACAAATTATTGAAACCAGAATGTTTCGATTTCTAAGAACCAGTTAATCTTTATTCATGCAAGTAAATACAATACATAATCCTGTGACATTTAAACTTCTTAGCACTGGGCGGGGTGAATTTCTTTATTCGGCAATGTCACATGCATATATGCATACATATATGCCCTCGTTCCTAAGGTTGGCTCAGCCCAACTGACAAAGAATTATCAACGAATCACAGTTGTGATTCTTCTATGGACTCTTTGACGAAGAGCTTCCATGCACACTCCTGTTGCTACAGATTCGATTCTGGTGAGAAATATCGATCAATTCGGAGTGTACAAGTATGTGGATGTTTGGGGACGCGAACCGGGACGACCGATTCTGAGTCGACGTTGCTTAACACCTTACGCTACCGTGCAGCTCTGAGAATGGTTTGTTGAACTTCAACCACATGATGATGTTGCACTATCGTTTAGTGATGTGCCACGGTTTTGTCGCTAGCTTACAAGGTATCTACCCTAATGATAGATGATCTCTGAGGTAGCCTAGTCGACGGAGGCTTTGGATGAACCTCAGATCTTGATTCTTGGTACATTGTTGTGTAGCGGATGAATGATTTCATAAAATAATTCACCTTGTGATATGATCACACTATTCACTATTATGAAATCATGGAAGCAATGTACAACACAAAACCAACGATTCATGTTGACAGGAAGGGGGTTTCGTTATAACTTGAAATGAATGAATGTCCAAGTTTATTTCCACCAGCATTTCAGAACTAAAGAAATATGCCTTGGCGTGTATCGAATGTTTACCTTATGCATTGCGCATTTACTTTGGGAGTATATCGGGGACATTTTCCAAGTGATTCTATGCATAACAATTGAAGAAAAGCAGATCAGCAAATTTCCTATGACATGTTTTAGGGTTTAGACTATTATAATGTGAATAGAAGTTACATTTCAATCGGGTGAATTATTTCATGGAAACATATAATCTCCTACTACTAACTATACCAAGTATCAAGATTGTAGGTTCTATCCAAGCCTCGTTTCGTACTTAGGCTACCTGCAGAGAAGTCATCTATCAGTAGGGGTAGATCCCTGTAAGCTAGCGGACATACCGTGCAAATCACCTAACGGATAGGTGCAAACATATCATGGTGGTGAAGTTCAACAAACCATCCAGGGCCTGCACGGGTAGCGCTTAATGTTAAGGACGTTCGGACGTCAGATCGGTCGGTCCCGGGTTCGCGTCGCCATTCGGGCGCCCGGTGGTATGCACTGCTGATGATTCTAAAAGGATGAAACAGCTTGGTACAGTGATTCAGTGGTTTGTTATGGTTACCTTGAGCGAGGAGTTCAATGGTGAATTATTTCATTGCAAAAACATTGGACATTTTTACTCTAACATGTCAATGTATTGCTCATTTTGCCCGCCAACATAATTCGTCTGCAAAAGAAGTACTGCTAGTCAAATCACAAAAATGTCCGAAAGCACATGACGTGGCCAAACAAACGACAAACAAAAAGTCGATTCTGGTTTATCTGATTGGATCGAACCATCCAGTCAGCACAGACGCGAGCTCTTATTTGACCGGACCCGGTCAGATGTAGACCTACAGGGAATGTCAATCGCCGATTGTCATTCAGTTGAAGATTATTGTTTTTGATAGTAGGAGCTTTGCGTAAGTTTCCGGAATTAAACCTTCCGAGAGCCGCTTACGTAAACGACGGTTCTGTGCAACCTACATGGTATGGATCAACACATTTTACCTGTCAGAAACAGATCACAAAATAACTATGTCCACACAGCATTCAACACGTTAGCCATGTTGGTATCGCTGATAATATGCTGAATGACCAATGAGTCTACCGATATTTGATACTTCTTCCCAATAGTAAATCACGTTGGATCAATAAGCAGATTTCCTTGCAAGTGGCAGGATGAGCACGAGCCAGGTCGCAAAATGGTCAATCGATTTCAGCTAAGCATTGGCTCGCGTGATCATAGTCTCCTCGGCTTATTTTCTACCCAGGTTGTTGAAACGAGAGACTGCATTCGATTTTCTTCTCGACTATTTGGGTTCCACATTTTTTCTCGTAATCTGTATTTTACAGTCTTTTAAAAACAACTAGAACCACCTGCTTGACGGTGTACACTGAGCTTGTCTCAGTTTGGCACTGGCAATGTCACTTCGGCTGGTAATGAAACGTTTATGACCTAAAAATCAATCTCAGAAATCAGAGCCTCACAAAACTGGTCTTGTTAAAATCTGTTTCCACGCGTACATTGTGAAGACACATTCACCAGCAATGTTGCCATGCAATTGAGTTGGATACTTCAACAGCATATCATTCAGTCACCAGAAGTAAATTTGTGATATTAGACCCTTCGAGTGAGCTTTTCAGAATCTGTTTGTCACACGAATTGTGGAGAGCATTATTTTCATGTAATCATCCATTTACCATCCCACATCTGCATTTTGCATCTGACGGGCTTCATTTTGGCAGTGGCATAAGCCCCGCCAATAAAAGAGTTTGGAGTTTTATTCAGGGAACGATGGTCAGTCTAAAGTTGCATGTGAGCCTGAGGTACTTAACCAGGCTCACTGTGGATGCCATGTGTATCGTGGAACATAAATTCCACTATCTTACATATGTTGTAGTTCATTTGTATATTACATAATCGATATACATATTATATATATATATATAATAATATTTCTCACCAGATGCGAATCTGTTAGCAAAACAGGAGTGTGCATGGAAGTCTTCGTTGGAAGAGTCACAGAAGAATCAAACTGTGATTCGTTGATAATTCTTTGTTCATGTTGGGCTGAGCCAACCTTAGGAACGACGGGCGATGCCCCAGAATTTACGCATGTTATATGGAAGCAGAATGTAGTCTGTGCTGTGAACAAAATTTTGCCTGGGAGCCACACGACCGGTTTCGTGTTTATTGTCGCTCGTCTGTATGCGTACCCGATGCTCGTCTTGT
>LUCM01007478.1:0-34742 GCA_008360955.1 Fasciolopsis buskii
ATGATGGTGAGGATTATGATGATCATGAGGATGATGATGATGATGTGGATGATGTTGATGATGAAGATGGTGATTATGATGAGGAATGTGTTGGTGATGAGGATGATCCGGATTAGGATGGGACTGATGAGGATTGGCATGGTGATGAGGATGCGGATGATGATGATGAGGAGGATTATGATGATGATGTGGATGATGCTGATGATGAGGATGAGGAGGAGGAGGATGGGGATGATAATGATGCGGATGATGGTGATGACGATGTTGAGGATGATGTTGATGAGGAGGATTGGGATGATGAGCATGGGGTTCATGAGGATGAGGCTTATGATGATGTGGATGATGATGATGAGGATGATGAAGATGTTATGATTTTGCTCCTGCACTGCTTAGTGTTATCCAACCGAAAGTTCCTTTGAATCTTCTCAAGCTTGATTGCATGTTCGTATTTGGTAATCCCTTGCTTCTGTAAACCACTGATGCTTGTAAGTCGGCGCATGACATCCAAATGCTGTATTTGTCTGGTGACCTCGCATCGCACTTCAGGTATATGTAGGAGCGAAGAGAAATTTCAGTTTTATGGGTCGGAAGGTCTTGCCTTAAAGCGGAAAATAAAACGGACCTTTCGTAGACTTTTCTCAGCTAGTTAGGAAAAAGCAGATACTGGAAATTTCTATTGTGATTGTTATACTAACTACCACGTTGAAAATCATAAACTGTTAATTTGATTCATTTTTCAGATATCCGAATGATTTGTCACTCTCATGTTTGAGTAACTCGTCAGAAAGCCGCAGAAGTTGACCTGCCCATAGTTTGTAAATGGCGCCGATTTCGCCACTAGCGTTTGGTTAGAAAAACTCGCTTTTTTGTTCAAAACACTTCGTTTACCATGGCATAAGGATTGGAACCTACGATTGCGTCGTTTTCTTTTTTCGTAATATCCATGTTTCCCGTGTTATGAGAACGATCGTTTCATTCGTGCCATTCGTGTTTCGTATGGACAATCAACTTGTGAGCTGCTTTTTCTAGGGAGTTTATGTTATTACTTAGTCATCAACCACGTTCGAATAAACAAGCTTCTTTGTCACGTAACTACCTTTTTATAGTGAATTTGAACCTCTTAAATACGGGAGATTTCCGCTTACTCGACTTAGCTTTTGAAACCAAGGAACAATCAATCGAGATGCAACTCCCTTTTATCGCAAAAGTGATGGAAAAGTAATTCACTGGTTTGCGACCTAGTCTTTTAACAGCCGACCCTATATGTTCAAAGTCATCCCCGTGTATGTTGGAACGGTTTCTCATGAGCATCAACCAATTGTGGCTCAAAGATTTCTGCCCTATCTCAAAGATCCGTCAAGTGCTTTTATTTTCTCCACAAGTTTGTGTCACTGGGGTAAGCGATTATTGTTCATAATTAAACGTTGATTTAGGAAAAATATTCGGTTTCGATTCCAAAGTGGGAGGCCTTACAGCCCTTGATTCCATCAAGTCCTTGGATGAAAAAGCCATAACGGCATTACGTGAATTACGTTGTCGGCCTTTCGAAGAGTTCTTATACGACAACAAAGTTAAGGTTTTTGATCACCGGGTGATCAGCATATGCTTGTGGTTAGTACAGCTATTTCTGACTGACGATAAATTCTCGATTATTCAAATGGATGAAGAAAAACAGCTTAAAGCCTTCGTTCGAACGGCCAAGTTTGATCTTATGGGACAAGCTTGGTCTTTCCCAGGAGTACGGGAGGAAGACAATTGTGTTTCTTTTATTTCTGCAGCCATACCATTCGATTGCAGAAAATACATTCCCGAAGAGGATCCGGAACCTGATCCTTTGAGCAAACAATGCTGAGTCATTTTGGTCCTCCTTAATCATAATTTGACTACATTTTATTTTTCTCACTTTTTGTCCACAAAAGTTCCTAAATTAAAGATTCCTTTTACTGATGACATTTTTGATTTATTCTATTGCAACAAGCTACAGTCCTAGAAACAAGGAACAATCAATCGAGATGCAACTCCCTTTTATCGCAAAAGTGATGAAAAAGTAATTCACTGATTTGCGACCTAGTCTTTTAACAGCCGACCCTATATGTTCAAAGTCATCCCCGTGTATGTTGGAACGGTTTCTCATGAGCATCAACCAATTGTGGCTCAAAGATTTCTGCCCTATCTCAAAGATCCGTCAAGTGCTTTTATTTTCTCCACAAGTTTGTGTCACTGGGGTAAGCGTCTACAGTCCTAGAAACAAAACGAATCTGCGCTGTTGACTTCTCGGCGCAACTGGGTAAGAACGGATCTTACTCTTTGACTTTCGGATTGTCACAAACTGTTTTGCTAAATAAAAGACAACCTTTTTGGTTCAAAGTGAATTAGATGATGACGTTTCTGTTTGGATCGTTCCAGAACTTTGATCGTGAATTTTTCCTTTGCTACCGTCTAGTTCACTTTACCAACTTTCGATAACCTTGGTTATCTTTAAACGGTAGCGTCAATTTTTTATGCGTTCAACCCTACCAACTGATACGATATAAGAATGTTTGTCTAATCCGCTGAGACTTTGCAGTTTTAGAGCGTTAGGGGGAAAGACTTCATGAAACTGTTCACCATATGATATCAACAGCTCACGATCAGAAAACCATGTAACTACTGTAAACGTGTCGGGTTCCTGCTAGGAATGAAATTGTGAGTGAAGTGACTAAAAAATGAAATGAAACTGAACCATCAAAAAGATTTTCATGTTCTCGGTCAGTCTCGAACGACGCTTTTGGTCTTGTTTTGTGGGGGGGGGTTCCGTCGGAGGATTCGTGTTAAAAGGATAACAAGACCATTGATTAGGTCACTGGATTCTTTGCACGACAGGGTATTGCGCACAATGAAATGATTACCACTTGCTTTGACGATACGCAGTAACCAACCACGGTCAACAAGCAGTTGTCATATCTTCGTTAAATTTAAGGAAGTCTGACCAGAGATGGTTGCGAGAGTCTTGTACTACCCTTACAGGGAAATCAGGCCAGTTACCCAATGCATCATAAGTGGACCCGTAACCATTCTTGCTCTTGTATGCTTGTTTTCGGTTGGCTGCCGACAGTGGAAAGCAACGGGAAACCCGTTAGTAGTTGTACGATCTCATTTGGGTGCTTGTCAGCATGCTGGATCGAAGTTTATTGGGCTCAGCCAATTTTTGGTGCATTGTGTTCTTGATTATGTCGCTAGGTGGGTAATATCGGACGACAGCCATTGATACCGGAACCACATCCCACCCTATAGATTTAGAAACCGCAACTCCCAATCTGGACTAATTTCCAGCTGAATGAACGCACCTCGAGGCCAATTAACATCAGAAGAGTCAAATGTTCGGTAAACAACGGTTTTGTGATAGAAACAGTAATGCCATTACACGCCGCACCGTAACAAAACGGAGCTTGACTGACAAGTGAAAACTGCATCCACAGTGAAAAACCTGGAATTCAGTGGGCCAGATGTCGTCAGCAGAAAAATGCTGAATCACAACATGGCGGAACGTTTGTCGATTTACTGATCGAAATAAGAATCATTACGGAATTATGTACAAAAAATGATCCATATGCAGCTCAATTACTGTTGGTAGTTTGTGATAAGGCGAAAGAATAAGACAGAAAGTCGAACTCAGTTTTCGCTGCCGTGAAGGTTTGGATGCCGACAAGCAGTTGCTGGATGTTTCCATGGAATCAAGACAGGCTTCCAACAGGCGGGTTTGTCATACTTCTTTTCGAGCAGTATTTCCTTTGATCAACCCCTCCTCTCCGGGATCCCATTTCAATTTGCGTTTCCGCGATTTCATTAAGATCACTTACGCGATTTATCCCGTGAAATCAAAATTAGGAGACGCCCAATACTGTCCCTCATCTTTTCAACTGCCGAATAAAAACCTTTCATGAAGGCTTAGTAAAGTTCCTGGTTCCCTTGAATTTTATTTGAAAAAAATTATTTTTTCGCATTCTTTGGTATCTTCATGATAGTTACCGTTCTTGCCTATGTCGTTGGGTGTCATATCATAATGCCCACTTGGTCTTTTAAATTGTATTCTTTGCGTACTTCCGGTTTTCCAATTCGATGCGCGTTGAATTTTCGATTCGCACTCTGTTTTGCCACGTGCATCCCATTTATTCGGTTGTATTCCACTTGCCTGAATCACATTTTTGGTTCCGGACGGGAATACTTGTGTTTTTCTGGAGCACATTTTGCTGTAATTACTTGATATTCTTCGAGATAACAGCTGTCTACTTACGTTATCTCCCACGTGAATAATTGGACCCCCTGGCCAACCAACGTCAAGAGCTAGTCGAATCAATCTTGATAGAACTCCTCTCTCTAACTTCGTACTGCTAGTTACGTGGTCCACGTGAGCATTAGAAACGGCTTTGTGCCTTGAATTTTTTCATTTGAGTAATAATCAGCTACAGCCCCTGCGTATTTGTGCTTCATTCATTTTGTTGAGATGGTAGAATAACAGTAATAATCCTGGTTCTTGAGGTTCGCGTGGTCTGCAAGTTTGTCGATGAAAGTACATCATGGAGGTTTTTGTCAAATATCTGAGAAACATGGTGGCCTTGAAGAAGCTCTGCCGTCGTTCCTCGTGTTCCGACGCTGCTTATGGTCTGCTGTCGCCAAACGTGAGCGTTTCTTATCTAGTGCGATATGCCTGTTTTTCTGCTCAGTCATACAGGATACTCTTCAGAATTTTCGTTTGGTTCATTAGATACCGAAGTTTAATTCCTCTCAGAAAAAGGTCCTTAACCAAAGTACGCCTTATACATCAACTTGCTGAAGACGGTCGACAGGTAATTCAGTTCGTTGTAAACCGCTTGCTGTTTAAGGTACACCTTTGGTTTGCAAAGTACTTATCTAAGGTTTCTAGAGTCCTGTGCATACACTAATTCTTTACGGTGATCACATAAAAGTAGTAGATAGCTTCAAGCTCCTTAGGAGCTCGGTAACAAAGTGGCATTAGAAAAAGTGCGGCAAAGTAGTCGGCGAAAGCCATGACGATTCCGGCCTAAGCCAGATGATCGTCATGCTTTGCGCAGTTTCGAATGATCCCCCATGTTAGAGATTCAGACAGGCAATTTGGCTACCACTAGATCGTTGCACATCTCAGCCGACCAGCCCTCTTCCTTGATCTCCGGCGTATTTGAACCCCTTAGAAGAGTCACCTGACCACCGTTGCATTGTACGCCCTGTAACATGATAAAATAATCGGAATCCTTTTTCTCCATTTAAGCTGCATCCGCCACTGGACTGATCCTATTCTTGACAGTAGGGAAATGAACGAAAATCCACCCAGCCTATGAGCATTTGGCTTCACCGCCAAAATCCACTTTCATGTATAGAGGCGTAATTCACTCCAGTGACATTCGCCACGAAACCAGGAAGACCGGTTCCCTTACTTTAGAAAACCACTGTTTCGGGTTGCTTTTTCACAGCCTTAGTCAACAGAGTGAAGAATTATCAACGACAAGTCTTGTCGAGATATTCCCGGTGATTGCTTTATCTGTCGTGGTAGAGAGAAAGAAAAACGACCCAAGTGATGCTCATGAAACAATTTGAAGACGTGGAACTTCAATGCGAAATATCCCTGGTGCTCCTTAGAATTGACTCTTTCTAGTCTCAGCTTTTGGTCGCTCGATTAAACGAAATAAATCAGAATCAATGGAGTGGTTGATCGTTTGTGCTGAACTAAACTAATCGAAAACGAGGTAGTGATGAACTGAGGCTAGTGAACAAGCGGGGTGTTGCGCCTCCCAAGCGTGAGTAACATTGTATAGGACTGTGACCGGATAGCGCCGCGTACACTTAAGCGTGCTCCAAACAACCAGTTTATGATTGACTACTGTCTAATCTAGTTAATCAGTCTAAGAGCTAACGTTAGTCACGGTTCCACGTGATGTGTGATGTAGTGCGACTGGTGGCAGTTACTCAGGTGAGTTAGGCATCCCATGATGAAGCCCCCTATAAAATGGCTCCCTGTCGAAGTCTTCAAGCGCATGATAAGCGAAAGTTACTTCTAAAACTAGATACCTAATTTTGACTGAGTCACAGTTCCCAGTACCGTTTAAACTCCTATCCATTACTGGAACTTTTCGCTCGCTGACCTATTGAAGAACGCTCACGCGGAAATGAGCGCAATCGCGACTGCACGTTTAAGCAATAATTTTCAAGAGTATGGATTCAAGGCAGTGGCTACAATTCGAACCCGTTTCACTGCCACCACTCACGCAGAAAATCATGTTACTTCTTCTCTAGCGATATAACTTTGTAACACTCAGCGGGAGTTGCGAATACTTAATTACCTGATAGATTCAATCACAGTTTAGAGACAAGCAGTTTACGACCTTCAAAAAGAGATCAACTGATTAAATCTAGGAATTTCCAGTACTCGATTGTTGGGAATTTAGACGTAATATGCAATGATCCATAAAGCGAGGATCGGTAAGCAATCGCTAGCGGTTCCTTCGTGCACTTTTAAACTGTTAAACCTGGCGTTTCACTGATCAACGCGTTATAGCTGAAACAGTTAGCAAGTTGTCGACTGTTTGGCCACACCGGTAAACCACTAGACCGGGTTTGCAAGTTACTGTTAAACTTCGTCAATCTCGTTTGAAAGCGTCATAACAGTGGCGCCATTCAGAAAAATCAATGCTGATTCGGAAATTTCCGCATTCTTAAAGCTGTGAGTTGTGTATACAATCAGTGGCGCTGCTCATTAATTGTCAATAAGTACATTAAATCTTGCCTAGTTTACAAAACAGTAAGGACTAGCACGTTCATTGCACAATGCTTCTCGCCTCCTTGTCGTTCTTGTTCATTCATCAGATCCGCATTTCGGTATATTTTTATCCGAATAAAACTAGAAAACTTTCGTGTCCTATCTGGTGCTAATAATAATAGCTAGCAAACTTTATAAGTTTGTTCACTTTTGTACAACTTTCAGCGCCCATTGTTGTCGTCTTTTTTCATTTCATCCCTTTTTTGAACCTTTGACCGAACTATAAGCATAGCCCTTGCGAAAGTCTATCGTAGGGTATAGTTGTTAGCAGTTCTTCAAAGTGAAAAAGGTAGTCTAAAAGTGTCCAATCTCAGATAAAATAATTAATGAGCACTCACGAGTTTAATCATTCGTTTTGTTAGGGAATCCTCCGATATGGTTACTTATACTTATTGCAAATCTGGCGTGAGTGATGTGACTTATGTTCGTGCGAATCTACAGAGGACGCCATATTCATCTTACTTCCTCCCGCTTGTTTTAGCTCAGCTTCTTTAACATAAGTTTCATTCCAGTTGGCTAACAATTCCACATCCACCCTTGATCGATGGTGGTCCAGCGAACCAAAATCGTGGCGCTTCAATTTGAAGGTCGTTAGTTTGAACCCGCCCATCGCCAACTAACTTCTCCGTTTGGGATCCTCCATTGACCATAATCTCGTTCGGGAAAGTAACATTCTTTGCTAATACAAAAAAATATGAAAGGTGAGAAAGATGAAGGAAATCCTTTTTCCGGCAACATGTTGCGATGTTCAATGAGCAGCAAGTGTGAGGCCATTCTCATCCTCATTCCCCTGAGGCTAATGCACTAGCTGCACTCTGCCGTAAACCAAATCGCGGAAGAGCAGCGGCCGATAACCGAAGCCTCGACCTTACGGACTGAATGTGAAGCACGTGTGCAGCCAAACGAAAATTTACTCAAGATGGGTTTTGTGCTCGCAAGCCTGACATAAATCAAGTTTCAAAAATGATTGGTGTTAGATTTTGATATCGCTTGTTGTCGTCGTCCCTGATTAGCAGTTTTCATTCTGTAAAACTCAAGTTTGAAACCAGCAATGTGATGTGTGTTGGAGTCCTAACGAATGACGCCGTTACGGAGTTGTTTCTTCTGTCGGGACCATAACAAAGCTTTTTTACCAATACGTGCAATACACACCATACGATGCAGTGTATTTATTAAAGTTTCTGATCTCTGTTACACCGCCTGTTTGAAACTTGAATGAGGACTTCTTGGCATTGTACGCATCCGCTCGTATCGTGTGGAACATATCCCGAAAGTTTTGAATCCAATCCTTACCGTTTAAAGGACAAACCAGAGCACATTGATTTAGTTTCTGTCATCAATAGTAGCCGTTAACATAGCGCAAACTACCCACCTTTTTCATATTTGACAGAAGGAAACATTGACTTGATTCGACTAATCGTCTAAGGCAACAGGCTGATAAAGTGTATAAAAGAGTAACATACAGTTCGAAGTATTTATTTTTCACAAATATCGGGGGAGGAAAATTTCTTTTTTTAAACCAAGAATGAATATGATCAGCCTCGCAGGGTGACCTTTTTCATTTCGTTTTTTGGCAAAGGTAGTTCCAAGAAACAATTTCATTGAAAAGTTATGAGTGCTTCGCCTCCGGGGTTTACAGAAAGTAACCAAGGTGAATAGAATTTCTAAAAAGTTAAAAGCGAGGTTACGGGTTCCCCGATAAACAGAATTCAAATTAAAGGATGGCCACATGATTTATCTGACATCTAATGCACGACGGTAAAGAGGACGTTAGAATATAAATCACTAATTTACTATTGTATACCGCATCGTTTCAATGTGGAGTCTGATTTTTTACGGAAAAGTTTACGACCACATCACGAATACTTTGGTATGCCTCTTCCTCTGAAGAAAACGGCTCAATCTGAAAAAGATGTTTTAGATGAAATCATTAAAAAATCACTTAAAAATGCCATCGGTTTACTTTTACCATTCCTATGTAGTTGCACATGCAGTTTGTAACAATCAGTTATTGTAAACCATGTCTAATAAATATTCGGCGGTCGTCCACCAAACCAGTTCCACATGTGAACGTACGGAAAATGCGACGGTTGTTTGATCTAGAGCGCTTTTGAGTGCTAACAGGAAGCTCGCGGAACGAGAAGGAATTCTGTTCTAAACCGAGTTAAGTTTCATGATCAGTGCGTATCGCTCACATTATGACGTGTTGTGACGGACTACATTTCCCAGATTGGTGCACCTTAGTCAAACCTACTACTTGTCATGGTGAATTCGAGTAGAAAGCCGTCGTAAACAACTGAATTACTGTGATACATTCTTCAAATGGAGGTGGCACTTTGAAACTGGACGATCGGCCGAGTTGAACGCCGGTTTCAGATCAAGGAAGACGAAGACCGAGGATCTATGGAAGGTGTGCGGTGAATATTTGGTCAACGTGACCCCAGGTGGACATCTCTCGCGTCCCATAGTGACAAGACGCTCTAATATTACAGGCATCCTTGAACAGATTGACCATATCGTTGGCTCGATTCTGTGTACAACTGTTGATCCTGCTGGTCCAAATAGATGGCGTCAACTCGTGCATTAGTTTTAAGACGAATTTTGCTCCAGCTCTAGTCGTTACAGATTACGTACAGGGTCTGCTTAACTCATGTGTTTGCATTAATTATGAAGAGAAACTTACATATGATGTTAGGAGTGCATCGAAAAATCGATGCGCCATGTCTTGGTTTATTGTGAACGATATAATGTCAACAACACAGCGTTGCTAGTAGATGTAATACGCCAACGTTTTGACTATCGTGAGTGGTCTTTTTTAAGGCAAATGTTACAATCAAAATTGTAAAACTTGTGTATGGCGAACACAAGTCGATTATACTGTGTCCTGTTTTTCTTTCCTTGTTCGGGGTGGAAAAAGCCACGTGGAGGTTAACAGATGAAGTGACAGAGGGATGTGAGGACATATACAGCCAACTTAGGTAAAGTGTATGCTTCAAGCTTATACGGTTGGGATTCAATCGGTTGACTTTAAACGCTGAAGAATACGACCTTAAACTCTAACTTTTGGCAAATCAGGATGACTGCAAAAAATTTGCATTTGCGCGGCCAGGTGGTTATTTTGTGTTGCATGCTCCCGTGTGCTTTTCTCTGCCTACTTCTGTAGGTTCACTCCATGTCGGCCTTGCGTATTCTGTTGTTTTATGGTGAGAAAGGAGGCTGTCACAAGAACTCGCCCTGCTGCTCAGCGCTTTACGACGGTGACGATGGCCAGAGTTTACGAGTAGTTTTAGAGATCCTTTAAAATATCAATTATTTCGAATTCAATCGTGATACAAATCAGGGTAACCAAAAAACAAGTTAGGCAGAATTCCGCCACCGCTAAGATTTCGTGTAACACAAACCTGGACAAAATCGAGCTATTACCTTGTGCACTTTGGTTATCAGATATTTGATATGGGATGCCCCCGCAGAATCACCTTTATCGAAATTCTGGGCCCATTCCCCATTTGTCTCTTCCGTAAAATTCAGGACAAGCTTTTCTGCAAAGTACTGGAAAGACAAAAATGACGCGGTTTTGCGAGTTCATCAAATATCCCCATTAAAACAAGTTCAAGTAGCGAAGAAATCTGCAACCAATGGCCTGACCACATCGAAATGGTTATTTCCGGAATTCAATAACCTACCTGTTGCTTCTTAATTTTCATGCATTTTGGTGTTTGAATAGATGTAGGCTATCAATTATTTTTGGGCGTTAAAGTTATCGGTCCAATAAAGGCCTTGAGTAAAATTATGTAAAAAAGGGAATCGGCAGAGCGAAATGGAGGTTGTCGTGGTAAAACGTTGTACCTTGTCCCCAGACACAGGTCAGAGACTGCAAACCAAAGACCATCTACGAATCCGATTTGAAACGTGTTGTCCCTGAGAGCTGCGGTGATAGCCCAGTTCATAAGCTTGATAGTTGTTTCACAGTACAGGCTGGGCGCTCCATACAAGCTTGAAAATAAGCAGTGCTAACGCCACAATATACACGAAACGTACAGACGAGGGTAAAATAATAATCAGCAAACTGACGGTTTACTTTACTTATGTTTTCGCCGCAAAAACTGATTTTTTTGTCCGCTTCCAGAATAGGGGGGTTAGTATTCGGAAGACAGGCCACACAGCATTTTCGTCATTGACTTCAGCTCTGAGCCGTATCTCTCAGCGCCTCAAATGTTCCAGGTTCCGCAAAACTGCTTTGCCCTTTGAATTTCGTGATGTGATCTCTCCAACACTTGTGCTTGTTTCATTCGGGTTCAGGTGATACTTATGGTGATTGATTATCTACAATCTATCATGCCAAATGGTGAGTGCAAGTCCCTGCCCTTTGAAGGTGCAATCCACATACCGTACCCGAATGCCTCAATCATCATGGAATCCAGCGCGTGTTGAATTGCTAGTTGGTCGTCAATCAGTACGATTTTCTCGGCATTCTATAGGTCAAAAACTGGTTTATGGGCGGAGTGCAAATCTACCGTACAAAAGCCCGGATGGAGCGTTCGGCAGAGCTGCCTGTATGACGAGGTTAAAAAAATAAGGCAGTCTTACCCTACTCCATTGGAGACGACTAACTTTGGCAAAAGCTGCACAGAAGCATTAACCCGACCTGATACATGGCGGTACAACTCCTGGAGGATCGACACATGCTTCGCCAACGAATAATGCTACTGCAAATTTATCAGAGGTTTCGAAGGCTGCGCGAATGTCTACGAACATGGTGATTGTAAGATGGTGTTTCAACAGCTGTTGAAGGATGATGATTTGATCGACACACCCACTGCCAGAGCGAAACACAGCCTGTTTCTCGCAAGTTTGCTTTTTCTGCTTACTTTAGAACATGCAAAGAACCATAGACGCCGGCAGCTGTGAGGCAATCGGAATCAGGCTAATAACCTAATGGTTAGCTAGTAGTGGCATCGATGTTTCAGGGAAAACCGATTGTTTTCGGACGTTTTCTCTAAGATCTGCTTTGACAGTTGATATCAATTTTGTGGCACTTGTTCAGTTGCGTTTGTTTTATCGCACACAAGATCGATACGTTTCCCGCCCGTGCTGCAATTTCGAGTTTCCGAGATCACTCGGCACTTCTATACCGTGGTTTGCCTGAACGTGTATTACGTTATCGGTGCTATTTCGCCACCACGACGTATACAATACATTGGTCGCATCCGGTTGTTGGCTAGTCTTTTTTACTCTATCGATTGAAGTGAACTTTGTCGACCGTAGCTTTAGAATCCGATAGAAGATACGTTCGGGGTCGCACTCTGGGGAGCTACTAAAAGAGCATCCATTGCGCGAGCCCTTTTTAGGGGTGTGCAGAACAATGCATTCCTCCAACCAGAGAGCCAAAAAGACAACCCTAGGTAATGTAAAGATGGTTATGTAATTAACCAAGGTGCAGGACTAAACAGTGAAAAAAGGTCGACCAACTGTCATGTAAACCCAAATTTTATGATAAAGGCTTCTGCGATCACTGTGTAAAGTAGTGAGAGGCAGCACCAGATGATCACGGGTTGTCCAGCATATTAACCGATCCGGCACACAACTAATCTTCCGAAGTGCATTTTGGCAATGTAAGACTGCTCCATCAGCGATAGATATTCGTTCGGTGCCAACTGGAATTCGAAGCCGCGAACTTTAGAGGCATGCTCTCAAGTTATCCGTTCAGTCATCTGAAATTAGCCACAACGGTTCACTTGCAGTCGACATTTTATGTTTTGTTGGTGACATGGAGTGACTATCAAACGGAGCAGAAAATGCTTTGTCAATGCAATCTCAAAACTCAGGACTTACTGGGAATCTCGTGCAATACAATGCATACAGGAAATACTTATTTGCTTCTCATTCTCCGAACTCATTACATACTAAGATTGCAAATGGCTTCCAAACAATCCGGAGTGAAATTTCTAGTTATATGGCCTGACTCTCAAGTATGATCAAACGCAATCACATACATCGTCTCTGACGTCATACGAGCCATCTTCCATCCGTGGAAATTCGTCAAGAATTAGCCGATGCGAGATGACACCATGTTTTCTTGTTTCAGCCTCTATGACATCCCGAACATGGACCTGAAAACAATGGAGTACAAATTTCGCAATTGATTTGTAAAAAAATAGGAAAAGTGGGGAAATAATGCTCGAAGGTAGATTTAATTTGGTAACTACAAATAGTAATCATTTAGCACAAAAAGTTTCATTCAAATCACTTTGTGCAGCCATTGACTCTAGAACGTTAATATCTCGCAGCCACATATCTCAGTAAAAGAAACCAAAACAGAAGGATCATAGAGAAGCGGAAATAATTTAACTGCAAGGACAGTATTTGTTCTGTAAGGCAGAAAACGTGATGGCACGTCTGCCCTGATTCTACCGTGAATCCTCAATCAATTTTACTTCGCAGTAGCTATTTCTAATTCCCACGAACTCTAGTGAGAAAGACCAAGTGGAGGAGGCAAAAGTTACCTTAGTAATCAAATCAAATAGCTTATATTAGTCTTCGATGAACAACACTCACTAGTTATTTATTCTACCGACTAATTCGGTCCCACGACACTCATCGACTTTCCCATGCGGCATTCTTGTTCCGCTTATCAATTGGCATACTCAACGTGAAGCCGCCGTAGCTGTGCTTATCTCTGATCCGGGTAGATGTAATGACGAGTCAATACCCACTACCCTACAGTACCGACTGCTGCACTGAGCCATACTGCTTCCAGCAACGTTAACCGGCTTTTGGGTATGGTAAAGTGCATTTACACAAGTGACCTTCCAACTAGCAATTCCCGTGGTCTCAAAATATAAACCAATCGATCTCACACAACGAGTACTTGCGGTCACCGCATTTCGTACCCTTTAGGTATGCGAACAGCAAAGTAAAGTTACCCGGGAGGTATCTATTGCCATGAAGCCTGCGCAGATGACGTTCGAATACCGACTTATATTCCAATCGATCTCGCAGCACTGAAATGAGGAATTGATTCATTCCGAGTACGGTTTCCAAACCTGTTAACCGCACTCAACGTTACATATGAGAACATAGTGGAATTTTACTTCACGCTAAGCTAGCATTCGATTTAGTGAAAATAAATCATACACTTTGATAGATATAACTGGACAAACGAAGGGATTCATTAGCCTAGGATACTCTTCACATTGTCTGCGGGAAACAGATACTTTTCACGCTTCCCCGGCATGTGGAATTTTTAACTTACGAACTTCCGGTTCATCACTGGGTATATAAAAGTCTAAACTAACGTCTACTAGAAATCTTTTGTACAGGTTATGAACTCACTTCTTTTCGTTCTTTTTCAGTATTGGATTGCAACAACTGACTAGCCGCGATGTATTGATAGTGAAATTCATCCGCAATTCGTTTAGCATACTGACTAGTGTCGACTAGCGAACTTTCTAGCTCCAACGGATGAAACGTATTATGTCAGAAGGAAAAAAATAAAATTTACGAAGTGAATTTGAATTTCAAGCAGATGATTGTTATTGAATACGAAAAATCGAGAGGTCGAGGGTTAAAATTACAATGCAATTGCTAATCTCATAAGCTTGTGACCATTATGTTGAGGTTAGTGATTCCATTTCCTCACAAGTGAAGATGACGTCTTGAGAACTGCAGAGAGTTATTAATCTGGGAAAGAATGCTTTCAGCCTGTGAGAATTCTTCTTACTAGTAGTAGTTAGTCTTTATTTTATTTTAATAATAAAATGCTACTAAAAACATCAGTTCTCTCATAAGGTGCATCGAAGATGCACTGGGCTTAAAGCTAAATTAAATTAATGCGGTCCTGAAAATTGATTCGTTCTTTGTGTTGTCTGAAAGCCTTTGTCTTCATGAGTCAGCGTGATGGAAATTGTGCCGAATTTCATAGCGCTCAAATTGAATAGCAGATAATTCAATCAAAAGTAGCTCTGGTGGAGGGTTTCATGACTCGACATGCCATTTGACCTGGGATGTCTGTTTTAACGATCTATGTTGGTCAGGAAGGTCACACGGTTTAACTGCAGACGTGCATGTGAAAACATGCCCGTAAATACGAAATATGCCTTGTTTCAATATATTCGGCTGGTAACAGAACTTACTCCAACAGAAATCAAATGACCTATGGGCTATTAGAAATTTCGTTCGCCGTGTGGTTGGCAGGAAATTCGACTATTGCAACAAGAAAACACCTGAAACTGTAGTTCTTCAATGTGAATGAGGTGAGTTGAAACATTTCAACCGCAGACCAATTTCTTATTTTGGGAGCTTCTCAACAGAGGCAGCATTTTTCTAGCAAACTGCTGTGTCAATAATAAAATGGAACTAGAAGACAGTACAGTATCCCCACAATTCCAAATTTTATTATTACAACTATGCACTGATCAGGTACTAATTAAGCACCAATGAGAGTACTGTTAGCAGGAAAAACAACGCACAAAAACGATTTTAGGTTCTGTGAACCAGAGCAAGAATCGATGGCTAAAATATAAAATTGGAGGCTTAAATTTCGCATAAACAAAGCGTCGAACATAAATAAGTGCAAAAGGTGCGACAGTTCTCTATATCATTTATTAGATTATTTAATTTCGCTTAAATTTTATGGGCTTGCTTATATCAGCCGCTGGGTTATAAAAACGAAAACAGATCCTAAAAATATTCGCATGGAATTGGTAGCTGCAGCACCCCACTATATTGAGGGAAATCCTCAAAGCGACGAAACAACATGGAAACCGTGAATCTAAAGCTGAGGGAAGAAATGATGTGTCAATGTTCAAGTGCGCACAGAACGATGAAAATGAGAACCTAAACCGATACTGTGCAATGGGAAAGTAATTACAAATAAAAAAGCATTCGTATATGAAGATGGACAACACAAACGGGATGGAACGAACAGTTCTAAAGTTCATTAGTGAAAAGTAAGCAAAATGCCCTCATGATGGAAAGGAAACTCACCTAAGAAAATCACAATTTTTAGAGTACTGCCGTCTGAAAGGTAAGATTCACAGGGATTATCCCGAATTGTCGGGTAGCTATAGAAAACATAAATAATAAATTCACTGTAATTCGGGAACTGGAAGCATACGAACGCTAGCATCTGCTTATTCGGGTGCATACAAATGATTAAACATCATTTTATGACTCCGGCGCCGGCGTTTTTTTGGTTGCCAGTGCCTTTTCCACACAGGACAACGAGCGATCACGGTCTTCATCTCACCCGTTCACACTTCCATCACAAACGATATATATATACATATATATATATATACTTATATATATATACTTATGCATATATATATATATATATTCCACGGCCTTGAAAACAAGCATGGTGCCAACCCGACAATATTTAAGTTGAACTGCAGAATCGGGACAAACTGGAGGGGGGAGATAATAATAAACCATAACACCCCAACTATTTTGTTTTCCCTGCAGACATTTTGTGAACTTTTGATTGTTTTCAGATTATTTCTAAGGGGAATGAGTTTTACAGACAGGCCATACAGCATTTTCGTCAATGACTTCAGCTCTGAGCCGTATCTCCAAGCGCCTCCAAACAAGAACAATTCTCATCTTTTGGGTCCCAATCAGAAAGGCGAGAAGCATCGACCGAGGCTAAGGCCGAAACCAACGTCTTCACATCTGTTCACCAGCTCAAGCTTGACCGCCACATCGCTTCTTCCAGCCTTGCCCAGCACGTGCAAAACGAGCACGAAAAGATAGACGCTGGGCAAGCATGTGCGACACGTATCTAAGCCACCGAAGACGACGTGGAGCAACTATCTCAGTCAGAAGACGACTGTTTGCATTCAACGTACGACGACACACCTCGTCGTTGCTCACCCGATATTTCCGCCAGGCACGAACAATGCTTCGGAGACATCGGTGGTCGGAAACAGAAAGTCGCTGAGCATCCTCAATACGGATAGGCGAAGACTCGCAACGGTAAAGAATACTGAACTCTGTGGCATTGTATGCTCTCTCTTGGTGCTCTTTTTAGACGTGCTGGGAAAAGTTGAGCCACACTCGCCATGTCATCGTACAAGCAGCGGGCTCTTATGGTATTGGTAGAGATCGCTTGGCAAGCAAAACCCATGACGTCCTCGACAATGCCATTACTTTTCCGCCACCGCTTATTCAATAGACTTGAGCATACGTCATTCACAGTTAACCTCGTGGATGGTGGCCGTTCCTTATTCGTAACTTGGAAGCGGACAGTTGTCCTTATATATATGTATATAAAGACAGCTGTCCGCTTCTGAGTTGCGGATAAGGAAATCGGAATTTCATACCCCTTCTTGGCTGCAGGTTAAGCTAATGCTAGTGAGTGTTTCACGATCCCTATCCGAGGTATCTACCTTCGGTTCCGTTTATCCTTTGCCCAACCAACGTTTGAATCCTAACAGGGAATCTTGTTATACTTGTCGTTTACACCTCTATATATAATGACTAATCATCTTGCAAGCGATTCACAATTTATTTCTCCATGTTCTAAAATGCATACCTATAATGAATTGCAGATTTCAACAGGATTCTGCGCACTTTAGTTCTATTTGTAAGGTTATGGAAGACAGAGCTGTTTCTTTTTCGGAATCGGTCAAAACTTAATATAAGCGTGGAAGATTTCATGCCACTTATTTATCTCTATTCTAAGGCACGCTATGGGCGACCTTAGGGCGAATGACATTCATAGTAATAAGAAAAACGGTCTTATATCAAAACTCCGACATCGTATCATCCAAGGGCACCATAGGAGTTTGAGTTTCAGCCTAACAGTCTTTCATACCAGTAAACAGTCACTTGTAGTTGGATAGGCGTGTTCTTCTGATGAAACCTTTGCAGTTCAAGGAAGACTGGTTCGGTTGCGAAATCCAGCAGATTGCTGAGTGAAGGCATCAGGCCATACAACTTAATAAACTATTAGATTCGTTGTACGGAATCGATAGGCACCATGGGTGATTGCTTATTCAGTATACTAAAGAGGGTAATGTAGATAGCCGTAAGGTATCTCATGAATAGCATAGCTTAAGGATAGTCTACAGGAAAGATTTTATCATCCATCTTACCGTCTGGGTGCTTCATCTGCAAGAAGAATAGCAGACACACAATGAGAACGATAGATCGTTTGGTGTACCTAGCGGTCTGCCTTAGTTTAGAAAGATACACACGTATAAACTTACATATACATGAATCAGCTTTATGTCAAGCAAGGGTTCAATGCGACAGAAAGAAGCAAGGATTGGTTACAAACAGATAGAAAACAGAAAGTTGATATGAAAATGTGCACAGCTGGAGAAAATAATGTTATTCAGCCCAAAATTATGCTGTGTGATGCACGACGCCAAAATGAATTACGTAACGAAAATAAGTGGAACGCAGTTGCTATCGGGGCTAGTCGAATAAGACAATGATAATAAAGTTAGTTTAAAGTGATGATTCACGAGATAAAACGGCATCCAAATTAAGCTTTACAACCTTTTTAAAACGGTTTTCAGAAAATCTTATTCTACTGGTTGCTGATTCACGGATGTTCTGAGACGTCTTAATTCTCGATAAAATGCTGAAGGTGAAAATCTTCACACAAGGGAACTAAAATGGATGCACTAGAATATATCACACAGCTCCATTATTCAAATTCTAATGTAAACCGAGGGTAAAATGTTCTTGCTGAGCTCTTTGACACAAATCGAAAAAGCACATGAAAGGTAATTCGAAATTCAGATATATTTGACTAACAGTTGCCGGAGATTTAGTAGACTATTTTGTATTGCCACCAACTAGTAACTAATGCCAGAAAAGTATAAGACTAGACTACTACGAACAAGCCGTCATCAACTTATCAAAAGACATGGTTTATTGAGAAGAAACAATAACGTGAATTGTGGTACGAGACTCTCGTGTGTTCACCCCTAGACTGATGACTGAGAAACACAGAGCCCCAGGCAGTATCATAACCAAACCGCGTACCCTTTACTTCGAGTTTGTATATATATATATATATATATATATATATATATATATATATATATATCGACAAAACTCTGAAACCGTATAAATCCAGGATGTTTGCATGCTTTTAAGCTTTTAAGGTTTACTTAGAAGCTTGTTTTTGGATCAGCAGTATGTTTTCCCAACTCTTTAATCAGCTTTGGACATTTCCATGTGTTCACCTAATTTCAGGTTAACCAGGATTTTCAAACATGTTTGCGCTAGCACAGAACAGGATCTGGAGGCGTAGCTGAACATCTTACTGTACTAATCATTTCCAAGGGTTAATTTGTGTCAGGTTTCTTCTCTTTACACTATTACTTGAGCATCAACTTCGCTGGTCCAAGTGAGCCGAAAAGTGAAGAAATATCGAAGTGACCGAAGAACAGGTTATCACTGAAACTGCAAGAGTTTTGTTTTTAGGTTAGGAGTACAATTTGAAGAATATAGCCAAAGTATGTGCACAACCAACATGAAATTTTTTTCGGGAAGAAAAAATTGACGATCAATATTATTTAGATGAGTGACTAAGCGGAGTACATGTGTTTAGACCACCGATATCGATCAAATTGAGGGCTACTCATCCAGCAGTGTGGAACACTGAGAAACGATTACAGTCATATGCATCTAAACTTATTCAAAGGGAAGATTTCAATATCCTAATTGTTGGTAATTGTTTAGAGTTTAATTTGTTGACGTGCTACATTTATCTCATCACTACTTACCACGAGGTCGATCGGTAGCTCCAGTTCGTCCACAGCGGAATTGTTACCTTGAGATTCTTGCTAAAAGTGAGTTGTTATTCAAGCAGACTCAAACTTGCTTTGCTCAAAAAATACTCCACCACTGTCACCACGTCATTCAACACGAGATCGCGTTCTCTATCTCCAGGTATCTTCAAGGGCGAATAATGAATTATGATAAATCGGCTGACATACAGTGACTAAAATACTGCGTTCATCATAATGTCGGACAACTGGGAGCGTGCAATGTTTAAAGAACAGTATACGCTGTAATGATACCATATCTTCATCCTCCATTCGCCCCAACCGAGTGTATCGGCTGAGTAAACGCTTTTGTAGGGTTGATTCCTCGCAATCCAAGAGAATGGCCAAATCGGCACCACCAATCTATCAAAGGTCAGCAATGTTGAAGATCAATGCAACCAGCAAATAAGTAACTGAGTAGAGCGTGCAACAGTTCAATGCCACAAATAACAGAAGCAGCAGTCGTATGTATATCATTTTTGACTAACCACTGCAGCTTTTGCCCTTCGATCATCATATCGGTGATTCGGTTGCAAAGGTAAATTAAACAGAAAAATGGTCTGATGTATCAATGTAATCTATTTTTACTGAAAAAGAACGAATGTCATCTTCCGTTTTAAGCTACACAGAATAGGTCGAAATACCTATAACCTCATCAATACCTACTCAAACCGCTGAGATTTGTGTGAGTATTTACTGACTTTGAAGGAAATCGTTCAATAGTCTCGTTTCCATTCTAATAACTTTTTTGTCTCGTACTGGAGAACGGCGCATCAAAATGGAAGCGAGAGGTCCTGTAATTAGAAGGACGTCTCATATTTTGAAGGCTGAAGGGATGCTGCAGTAAAAACAATGAAAAGTCTAGATTACTAATGAGGCAGAGGCTCCAAAATCCTATCCTACCAGTATTACTTGCTTTTGAACAATGGTAGTTACTGAGTATTGCAAGCCTACCTAACGATTTTGTTTAATTTTGAAAAATGCTGTTTACTGAAAATGTAAGTCAACCAACTGATCTCATTAGAATTAAGGAATTTATTCGATTTTCAACATAAGTCAGTGTAATGTTCCCAATGCGAACTTGGGACTATTTAAACATTTGTCTCCATTCCGAGCAATAATGTGGAACATTTTGTTTAATTCTCACTAAGACAGTGATTTTACATAGTCTCATTGACGTACATGTTGATTGAATGTGTTCAATTGATTTTCATCATTGGGGAATCCTTCGATTATAATAGCTCTGCTTTTATTGGCTACTCCTTCAAATTCTTGCCGAATAATATCTACCTGAGTATCCTGAAAAAAAGAAGCCAAAAATCCACAGTCAGAACGTTATCGTGCTGTTTGGTACTGAAATTCAATTAATGATCTATTAAATAAGTCACTGTAAAGAATACAGTTTGATAAAAAAAAATGCGGTAATATTTGTGCTCTTCAGGTTGGCCGCCGATTGGAGCCATACCGGGAAGCTATTCGAAACCTTTGACGCTTAAGAACGATCTAAAAGTATCTCATCAATGACACGTGAGCACAACTCATGCATATAAAGTGATCACTGATTGTGATGCACTCCACCATTCTCTCTGTAATTATTCCGAATTTCCTATGATTCACGCGGTACATCAATACCACCCTTGGTCTCCACTGGTTCTCGTTCTTTTTTCTGCTTTACCAGATGGTTTTGTGAGGTTGCAACGAAAATCATAGCAAGTTGGTGCAAGGGTTCTTGGTCGTAAAAACTAGACTGATATCAGTATACCGGCAGATGCCACGATCTTATTTATATCATATCATGTCATATCACATCGTGCGTTACGGCTAGTGCAACGTGCGTGGCCTATGCTGTCTAAGTAAACTCATCCGAACATAAAAAGTGGAGCCCGAAAGGAAACGAAAAACCCATAAACTTGGTTGCAAGAACGTCACGATTTATCTTTCGTATTCACTAACCAGCCCACTTTTAACGTAAGCTGTTATTGCATGTACTCTACCAACAGCGGCGCTTCTAAAACAGGTCAAGATTAATTCTTTGCTAACTGAGAGATTCTGTCACTTAGAATTTGTTATTGACTTCTCATCGTCGACTGAAAAAACTGCGGCAAAAGGATCATCCGGTCTGCATCAAAAGTAAAGTGAATATGGTAAATTGAGTGCTAATGTTGTTTCGAATAACAGAAGCGATCGGCTGACCAAGCTCTGGTGCAAAACAGAATCAATATATGCGTCTGCAAACTAAATTTCTATGCTAACTTGCGTTTTAACTTAAACAATACCACCATCTTCATCAAACCAAAAGAAAAATATAAACCAGATTATCTTTAAGGGAGAAGCCTTATCGCAAAACAAATCCGAAATTCCTTCTCTTTAATCCGCTGACACGAAAAAACGCATTTACTACACACTTGTCTATACTAAGGTGAAAAACTGAAATATTTCATACGCACAAAAGGCGAACCAAACCAGGACATGTGACAGTCGTGCACAGAAACTGAAAATGCCATGTAAGCTAATTTCGCGGCCGAGTAATTTTTTCAATGGGCGCATTATAAGCAGTGCAGATCTACCTGAAATTGTATGGAAAAATTTCATTTCTGCAACAGTCCTTTCTCAGAACATTTTTGGCGTTGTATACGGACAGTTAATAAATAGAGAATCACCAGTAGTTACCACTGCCTGCTTATATTTAGTGTAGGTTAAACAAGAAATGGGCGAATGGAGCAGCCTCGGTCACCAAAGTGCAACCGTCTAAATATTAAAATTGGAAATCTATCAGGATGTGCATATGTCGTGCACAGAGATGAGGATTTGAAGACTTCTTGTGCTATATGTACAGAGGCTGATGAAACAACGTAATCAACATAAGCCATTGTACTACCGGTCGTTTCAACTAGAATTACGCCTTAGTGAATGCATATTTTTTACACAGAACTGAATACAGATAGTGTACTATCCGAATCATGGCAAAGATGAAAACAATGAGAAAAAGAGGAAAGAAAAAGAAACATACTAGTACTTTTATTTCTCATCTCCACATCAACGGCTATCCATTTGGATCCATCAGTCCTACGCGGGCTCGGTACTACCCCATTGCCCAAAGCGGAATAGAGAGTTAACTTAGAGGACCCTACCCCGAGCCTTTGACCGAATGGTCTAACTCACAGGGCACCAGGGTGATCTGACGGTCGGATAACCGAATGGAGGCCGGTAACTGACTATTCATTTCATGCTCCTTTCAGATGGGACTGGAAATCCTGGGTGCCCAGTACACACCTTTACCACAGACGCCGAGAAGTACACAGTCGTGTGCTTCGTAAGCCACTTGCGGATGATTTGGAATCAGGGTTTAGCCGACTTCAGTCAACCCGGTCACTGTAGTAGGGACACTTTCGACAGTACACAGGATTTACTCATTCAAGACTATTTGAGACGCCGGTCACTTGGGAGTGTTTCGAGAGGCATTTAGAGCGAATGGCCGACTCAGGGCCCGAGAAACTCACCCACGGTTATCCTTTATTAGTAAGAATATTGGGTGAAAATGAACGGCGATCATCTTCCATCGCTAGCACTGCTAAATTTCGACACGTTCCTAATATATAGTCTCCCTTAATGTCCGTTCTTTTCAAAACAACCTCGTTTGTCGCATATATTAAATTAGGATAGACTCGGGGAAAATGCGAAACCCGAAAATGCCATTGAAACAGATTGCTTTTCCCATACGTCAGTGAAATCACGATAATGAATGCATTTTCGTAGCTGCTAGATTCTACGCAGCAAGCAGACCAAAGGGATTTTTCACATTTTATAACCGGTATATTATTTTATTTTTTATATTTCTTTGATCAACTAGTGTTATTTGTTCATGGGAACACTATGCACTAAGTGGACTAGGGTGTCCGTCACTTAAGTTTGTCGAAAAGTCAACATTAGATATCACTGAAAGGCGTCGAGGTTTTGAATGAACAGATTTACGGTCAGCATCAAAGTGGGCATCTAACTGAAAGTCGTTTGAGCGGGGTTTGTCAGACACGTGTTTTCTCAATGAGAACGCCGGAAAGAGCTAAGAAACATTAAACTGCTTGATGTTCCAGTAGGGAGGCCCAAGAGCAGTTTGTAATCACCGAGGTGTTTTGAAATCTTGCCTTAACCTTTTTCAGTGCGTTGAGATGAGTAAGACCATCTCTCTGAAGGTATTTTATAAGGCCGCGAAGGGTGCACTGGGGAATCAAAACCACCAAATAAAGGCCCAGATACAATGTTGTTTCATCTGTCATTAATATTCCACCAAAAACTCTTGTTCTTAGTCCCACGGGAAAGTACAGTACATAAAGCCTATTCCCTTCTGCAGAAGCCCATGAGCAGATGTAAATTCTATTTGATTTTGACAAGTACGAAACGTGTATTGCGCAACATAACAAAATCGTACGCGCGTGAACTTCACATGAGAGTTTAAATTGTCGAGTATCTTTATTTGGTGATGTATGATATATTAAAACCCAATGAGACGTGGTTTACAGAGTAACATTTTCACTGATGTGCGCTAACTCAATGGTGCAGGGGTAGCGGATATTGATTGGTCAATGCCTTTAGGCTAATAAAAGACGAACAAAGTTGTGATGACACCGCACTGGTTACCCCAGTCAACAACAACGCTGAGTGTTAGTGACAGAAAACCAGCATAAGCGATTTGACTAGATGAATGTTTGCGTCTGCTCAACTTGACTTTTCTTATTAGAGTTAGTGGGAACAGTCGACAGTCATCGGGAGATGGGGTCAATTGGAGACATTCGGGAAAATGAAGCAGACAACTTCTTCCCCTTTCTCCGTTTTAAAAGAGGCAGCTGGATAGTAATACTTTTCTCGATGAATGTTGTTCTGATGATGTGCAAGCTTTAGGATCGTTCTCGATCGCGCAACTTCAAGTGAGAATTTAACCATGACCAAGTAAGGAAATTTTATTCAATTTAGCCGGTAATCAACACCTAATTCAGCATGAAAACGGAAATTATGAACACATGGTGTTGTTGAGCCCCTTATGTAAGGGATGTGTTGACAGCCAATTGGTTGGCGGGTTTTCGTAAAAGATAAGAATTCGCTAGCAAATAGGAAAGCGACAAACGATTGTATCATAGACACTTGTGTCACGACCGAACTACTGTGTGGAAGGTGCGGGGCACTTACAGGTCATTGGTCAACAAAGTATGTCTGCGGGTTGAGTGCATGTCGGTTGGCGCTCCTACTAATGACGTGTTTTAGGGAGGTTTTCGACTTCCTGGCGGATGATTTCGACCAGAAATAAATAAAGGGCATTCCGTCGAAAATCAATTTCATCGCTGTTTCGAAACTAATTGTTATGCACGGCAGTGTACCATGTCATCTCTCACTCAAGATTCTCAAGACTTCGGTAAAAATTAGTATTATTTCGCTAGTAAACATCTGAAGCCACGGTGGCTTTCCATGTGAACTTTACACTATTTCCTCGTGTTGTTCACGATATCAATGTACTCGAAAATTGGTTTTTGATCTCTGTTATGTAGTTGGTGGGAGCCCAAAACCAATGCAATACAAGTCTCAGTCCTCTGAGACTATGAGCACGATCACAACAGGCGTCGGGCCTACGATAGCACAGACAGATTCATCACATCACCGACTGCATACACGAGGGTGACACTGACCCGTAACCGCACAGTGGTTGGCACGATACTGGAAACACAGTATACGACGCGCACGATTCAAGCTAGGCCTTCCACTAGCTGAACACAGAAGACGGAGCCTCACATGTGTATTGACAAACAGCATGACGACTAAGAAGGTAAACAGGAAAGAAACACCTCGAGTAAGCTCAGGTCACCACCGCTTATATAGTCTTTGGCCAGGTGGGGCGTCCGACCTTTCGAATTATTGCGAAAGTCAAAACTGACTACTCAGCGTGCGTTACACCAGAAGTAACGGAAACAGGACAAACGATACAGTTTTAGAAAAAGAAAATAGCACAAATAGAATCATCATAAAAATGGGGGAAGTCATAGCCATCTCCCCTTCTCAGAATGGACCACCAGTATTGGCCTGATCGAGGGTTCAGCTGCAGTCGTTCCTTTCGTCGTCTCGGACGGTCAGACCATCTCCTTGGTTGTACGTTAGGAGTCTGTACGTTAGTTGGCGTTGTCGTAGTTGTTAATGGCATGCTGAAAGTATACAATGGTAAGTTGCATGGTTCGACATGAGTTAGTTCCGGCGCTCCCTTTCTTCTCCTCAGTTGGTTCTTATGTCGAACCCAGATTTCCCTTCCAATTGTCACCTCGTACATTAATCGGCCAATTGCCCTTTTAATGGTGCCTTCTGCCTAGCAGCTTCAATTCGCACGATAATCCCTTGCGTACACCGCAGATCCCAGTGCAAATAAACATGTCGTGGGTTCCTGCTCCCAGATCTTGACTCTTTCTGTGAGAATCACTGAATAAAGTAGCGTGCGGAGCTTCTGCCTCATTAAGACTTCCGTCGGAGTCGTGCCATTAGGGCATGTTGGGGTTGGTGCTGTTGCAGAACTTCCTCGTTCGTCCCCTCTTCAAAGGGACTTGAGGAGTGCTCTTTTGAGTGTCTGCAAATCGTTCTGCTTGTCTGTTAGATTTCGGGCGGTAAGGTGGTGACCGGACGTGTTGTATCTGAATTCGTTGACAGAATTCGGCGAAGTTGGCGGACGTAAACTGCGTGCCGTTGTCGGATACGATAACTTCAAGTAGGCCGCCGTGGGCGAAGGCGTACCGGAGGTATGAGAGGTTTCTCTGTCTAGTCAGCGATGAAACTGGGTAAACCTCGGGCCACTTTGGATTTGCGTCGATCAAAATCAAGTAATATTTATCACTAATTGGGCTGGCACAGTCGATGTGTACTCTAGACCACGGGGGTTTGGGCGTTGGCCATGGGCCTGGCTCGTCCATGGGTGGAAATTCGGCAGCTTGCTGGCATCGTGAACAGTTACGAACGGCGGTTTCAATATCCTTGTCCATGAAGGACCAGTAGACGAAACCTCGAGCCAGCGATTTCATTCGATCCATTCCGGGATGGCTTTTGTGTATTTGACAAAGAACGCGTTGCCTCAAGCTGCACGGAATAACGACTTTGTCTGCAAAAATGAGACATGAGTCCACTACAGACAACGATGTTCGGCGGATGAAAAGTTGCGACGGCTCTCCAGAGAAAACTTTAGCTGGCCGTTTAGATGCTGTCCACTTTATTACTGAACGAATTTGAGAGTCTACTGCTGATGTGTTACGAATGTCATCCACTGTTGCGGGGATACTGCATACAGCATCATTTAGTAGTTGACGTGTGCCATCTTCGGTGGTTACTGTAGCAACCACCACATTGACGGATACAGACTGCGGATTTGAGAGTTTAGATAACCCGTCTGCTTGGCCAGTCTTCCGTTCGGCAGTGTTCCATCGCGAGTAGTGCGATCGACCAGCGTTGGAGACGATTGGCAGAATCAGCTGGTATGCTTTTCTTTGATCCGCAGATGGCCAGTAGGGGTTTGTGGTCGGTGAGTAGTGTGAACCGACGACTGTATAGGTACTTGTGAAATTTCCTTACAGCGAAAATGATAGCGATCGCTTCTTTCTCTATCTGGTTATAGATCTTCTCTGCCGGCGTCAGCGTGCGGGAAACGTGTACGACGGGTTTCATAGTGCCATTGGACCAAGTATGGGAGATGACCACTCCTACTCGGTAGTTAGGGGTAGCTGCAGCAACTGAAATCGGTAACCTTGGGTCAAAATGGTACAACAGCAGGTCTGAAGTGGGCTTTGTTGCAGTACTTCGGAGGACTGGCCCACTACAATGACGTCGTCCAGACATGCTGCTGTACTCCGGAGGCCGAATGTCAAGGCGTCCATTACTTGTTGGAATATATCTGGAGCCATTTTGATGCCAAAGGGTAACCTGATGTATTCGGGAAGCCCACCGTGAGTGTTGATTGCCAAGAGTTCCCGTGACTCTTGCTCTACAGGTATTTCGAAGTAGGCTTCGGCCAAATCAAGCGTGGCGAAGTATCTGTCGCCGTTGAGTATGGTGAAAATGTATTCCGGAAGCGGTGCATTGTTTAACCCAGTAGAGAAGTCTGCGCAAATGCGTGCTGCCATTGACTGTCTTGACTACGACGATAGAAGGATCCCATTTCGAGTAGAACACA
This sequence comes from Fasciolopsis buskii, assembly GCA_008360955.1. Lineage (NCBI taxonomy): Eukaryota > Metazoa > Platyhelminthes > Trematoda > Plagiorchiida > Fasciolidae > Fasciolopsis > Fasciolopsis buskii. Next base: position 27,785 of record LUCM01007478.1, read on the forward strand.
GGGGTAGTAGTACCCTGTTGTTACATTCTCTGAAGTTCTTGAATTACCAGCGGGAAAGCAGCATAAGGCATAGGTCTCTTCGGGCGGAAAAAAGGCTTCGTTCCAGCTAACAGATGTAAGGTGGCTCCGGTTCGGTTGCACAGCCCAAAGCCTTCTTATGGAAACTGCTCCAGTAAGTGTGAGGGAAGTTCTGTGGTCTGAGGGGACGCCTGAATGTGATTACAGATTGACCACAGCAGCAGATCCAGAAGATGTGGTCGGGCAATCCAGTCGAGGCCAAGTAAGTTGAGTGGTGTGCCTGCCAGGTAGCATAGACCTTTGCTGGTGACGTCTCGAAACAGCAAACTGCAATCGAAATGTGCCAGTCGTACAGATTCTCCGGAAGCACTGGTTGCTGTGAGCTGAGTGGTGAGTTTTAGGGAAACCAATGGCCTTCTATACTCGCTTGGATATGATGGTGAAGTCGGAGGCAGTGTCGAGTTGTAGGCGTGCTGGCATGCCGTTGATGTGCACATTGACAAACTACCTAGGAGCATTACTGGTTTGGAAGCGTGAAACAATGCTTCAGGAATATCCCACAGATTCGGGGAAACTGGGCTGGACGCGGTTTGTTGGGTGAGTGTAGCTGTCGTGGTGTTCGTCGTTTCTGCCAGCTGGCGGCGTGTCTTCTTTGTTGACGTGGCGATTGTTGCCTGCTTTTACGTACTGGGCAAAACCGGTGAAAATGCCAAGCTCCACAGTATTTGCACGGTGACGGAGGCTGCTGGTCGTTTGGATGCGTGGCTGTTCGTGAGTTGGAGGGCAAATGTTTGCGTGCGAACGTTTTTGCACCGTTGGCTGTTGTGCGCCCTGTTGGATTATAGCGGAGTCGTGTTTTAGGTTAGCTATGCTTTCACATTCATCAATCAATTGTTGTAGCTTGATATTGGGTTCCTGATCAATTTTGCCAGTAGATGCATTCGGGCATCCTTATATCTTGGTGATCGTAGACCACAAATGGAAAGGAGACACCGGAATTGGTCTTCGGTCAGGAACTCAAGGCAAAATCGCCCATATTCACGATTAACCGCCATAAATGACTTCTTCAGAATCTTTCTTGACTACTTGAACATAACTAAACCTTGTATTGAACAGAGATGTTGCCTGCCTAAAAATCTCTTCAAATGACTGGATCTTTTCACTAAACAGAAGAGCTCTGGTTTCTGCAGGCTATATATAGTTTGAGTAGCGTACGTGTTCTGCTGGGCCCAGCTTGAGGAGTAGACGCACCTTGGTCCCATCATCAAAAGAGCCAAGCTCCGCTGTGAATACGTCTCCATAACGTTTGTACTAAGACTCAAATGATATGCCAGCATCGGCATTGTGATGGGAGTCTGGTATATGGTGCACGATGTAGTTCGCCGTCACAGAATCATTCGCAGTTGTCAGCCGCGTGAGAGCCAAGCGAGCAGTCAGAAGCTCCAGCAATTGCAGCTGCACCTGTGCCACACAGTCAGTGGCGTCTTGCTTATCCCTCGAAGTGCAAAGTGCTGTAACGGGACCGGACGACAGTAGCCTCGAGCATAATGCTGGATGGAGAGCAACTAACGATTATGAACCGCCTCACTTACCTTGGCAGCTGTGTGTCGAACGTTCGTAGCTCGGGATTGGAGGTAAATACGCGTATATCCAAGGCTCGGGCAGCATTTGTGACGTCGGTCTGATATTTCGCTGATGTTGAAAGGTCGTGTGTACTGTGCCGCAGAGCCCTCAGTTCTGTTGTACGTTTACGAGACTTCGATATTCGTCGGTCAGAGGTTTTTGACCACTGATGTCTATGTAGTACGGCAAAGATTGGACGGAGTGGAGTGACCGGATGAGTAATGTAGAGGTCAGGAATCTAGTACTAGATGCCGGCTCTCAGAATGCCTTGTTTCATCGTATGAAACCTACTGGACTACGCTGGTTGGGTCACGTGTTCCGTATGGCGAACACTTGTCTACCGTACCGTGCCCTATTTTGTGTTCCTCCCAAGGAATGAAAGAAGCCATGTGGAGGCCAACAGATGACGTGACAACACGGGATGAGGAATTTACAGCGAACTCAGGTAAAATAGGTGTCTCACTGCTTGTCGGTTGTGGTCTGAGGGACATGTCAAATAGCTGGCTGGAGACACTGGGGGATACGGTAGTGAACCGTGAACAGTGGCGATCGTGCTGTCATTTTCTATCGAATCAGAATGATTGAAAGAGTGCGTTTGTACAGTTAGACTATGTTTCGTGTGTTGGCTACTGCAGCGTCTTATCTTTTCCCGACTGTGTAGGTCCACTTCCTGTTCCTGTTGGGTATTCACTCTTTTCATAGAAACGTGTAACCCTGGGGAAAAGGCAGCGGTCAGTGAGGCTTGCCTTGCCGTTTAACGCTGAATGATGATGATGACGATGCTATGCATTTCTTCGTTCGACGTTGCCACGTCATCTGTTGGCCTCCGCAGTGCTTCTTCCACTCCGTGGGAGGAACGCAAACTGGGGTGCGATATGGTAGACGAGTGTTCGATATTCGCAAAACATGACCCAACCAGCGTAGTCTACTAAGTTTCATACGCTGAGATAGTGTTCTCAAGATTGGCACATGATGCTAGATTCCTGACTCTCCACACCATGCAACCGGCCACTCCGTCCAATCCTAGCGATAATAAGTAGACTTCGGTGATCGAATGAACATCCAAGCGACGAACAGCTCCCACGCACATACTCTATGTCTCGCAACCAGACAACGGAACTGAGCGCACAGCGGCACAGTAAATGCGACCTTTCAAGTTCCGTGAAATATCAGTCCAACGCAACAAGTGCTTCAGTGCAGCGTAAGCCGCTCGAGTGTGTTTACCTTTCCTGTCGAGCTGTCATTGTTCGACACGCAGCTGCAAAGTTAAGTAAACCTGTCCACAGTCGTTAGTTCCTCTTTATCCAGTATCAAGCTGGGCACTACTGTAGCCCACTCCTATAACAACACTTAACACTCTGAAGGTGCAAAGCACAGGCCAAACCGAGCAACCGATTTGGAGAGTCTATCTAGTGCCCGTTATGCATGGTCTACAGACTCGAAAAAACCCACGACGTCATCTGCGTAGTCTAGGTCACAGATTCCCTCCATTTCCCAGTTCGATTCCTACATCCCGGAGACATCCTAAAGCATCCTCCATCACCTCGACCATAACGAATTTGAACAAGAATGGAGAGATGGGACACCCTTGTCGAACGCCACTAGTCTTTTCGAATGAACTTGGTAGCTCATCGTATGCCCTCACGCGACCATAGGCATGCGAGTACAATGCGCGCAACAGGTCAACGAACTTCGTTGACACGCCCTTCCCGTGGAGAGCACTGAGTAGTGCTGGTTGATCCACGGAGTCAAAAGCACCTTTCAAGTCGAGAACGACTACGATACTGAGGCGACAGTGCGTGTGGCGCGTTTCGAGCATCTGTCGAAAAGTGAATATTTGGTCGATGCAACCCCGACCTGGACGAAATCCGGCCTGTTGTTCGCGGATGTTACTCTCGCGAATCGATGTCAAACGGCAGAACATTATCAAAGCTAACATCTTAGCAACTATCGAAGTTAAACTAATCCCACGGTGATTGCTGCAGTCAATCCGTGTACCCTTCTTAAAGATGGGTACAATCAGTGACTCGCCCAAGACAACCGAATGCACACCTCGTCCCAACTATTATGAAGCAAAGAGGTAAGTGATTTCATCGGAGCTTCCCCACCCAATTTGAAAAGAACTGGGGGAAGGTCGTCGGGACTGGCTGCTTTCCCTCTCTTCAGAATTAGGATATTTGACTGCACTTCCACTTCCGTTGGGGGATCAAGTGACACCTCCCAAGGATTCATAGCTCCAGACGTCGGACTAGATACGATAACGTATGGCCAGCTAAACCGATCCTTGAAATGCCCCGCCCAACGGTCCAGCCTTTGTTGTTTACCATGGATGAGCTCTCCATTCCTATCGCACACGACTTCACTAACCGAAGTTCGCCGCCCACCGCTGTCGCTTATAAGCTTGAACAGTCTTTGATTGTTACCTGAAGCGGCCGTTTCCTCCATCTCTTCGGCTACCTTAACCCATAAGTTTTTGCGGTCATTCTCAAGGCTTATGGTCAACTGACGCTGCAACTGTCGACGTATCCTATTCACCTCTTTCGAGTTGGGAAACTAGCGTTTTTGCTTCATTAAACTGTGACCATTGCGTGGTGCAATGTCTTTGACGAATGCTGGACCTAGGACCACAGGCGAAATCTGCTGCTAAGCGCATCGCCTACTTGATTTCATCCCACTGCTCGTCTGCATTGCTGCTCGTCGCAGTCATTGGTTCCTCGGATAATTTCTGTTCATAGCTGTTGCGAGCAGCCGAATCAGACAGGCGTACCACAGCCAATCGGGTTTCGTATTAGAGAGGAATAAGATATTGTCCGCACAAAACTGGAGAAGTTGTTGACATGTCACCTCGACCCCTGAGACCGGAATGCTGCAGCACAAGAGCAGCGAAAGTCGTGATGACCCACAGAAGAACCCGGGAACAAGTTACAAGCGGTGTCCGCAACACCTCTCGGTCTTTTGTTCGAGGATGCTCCAATAGTTCTTGCGCATCGAAGTGCGCACTGCAAGACAGCAGGACAGTTTTGGGCTCGCCGGTGACCACTGTGGTTCATTTGCTTTCACTAAAACCATAGTTCAGATGATATTGGACAAGGGACAATAGCCCTACTTGGTGGCGGGCCACAATGGCCACGTCACAGTCCCAACATCGATTCGGAGCTTTTTGCGAAAAACGCTTGGCAGGCGAAACCCCACTATCGCTGCTTGTCCGGAGACATCTGTTCCGCTCTGGTTTAAAGTTTCCCGGAGCGCCCCAACAGCTGCGACGAAGCCTCCGGGACGGTCACCATGGTATTTATTCTTATGCAGGAGGAGTCTTACGAGGAAGATCTCAGGAATAAGGGGGCCGATTTGGCAGTGCACCGTGAACAGTGGCGATTGTGCTGTCATTTTCTATCAAATCAGAATGATTGAAAGAGGGCGTTTGTACACTTAGACTATGTTTCATGTGTTAGCTAGAGCAGCGTCTTATCTTTTCCCGACTGTGTAGGTACACTCCCAGTTCCTTTTGATATTCACTGTTTTTATAGAAACGTGTAACTCTGGGGAAAGACAGCGGTCAGTGAGGTCTACATTAATGTTTACCGCTAAACGATTGATGATGATGCTGATGATAATGATGATGATTGATGACGATGATGATGATGATGATGATGATGATTGATAATGATGATGATGATGAGGATGATGATGATGATGATAATGATGATGATAATGATAGTGATGATGATTGATGGAAAATGATCGATAATAATGATAAAGATGATGATGATGATAATGATGATGATAATGATGCTGAAGATGCTGATGATAATGATGATGATAATGAAAACCATGATGATAATGATGATGACGATGATGATGATGATGATCACAATGATAATGATGACGATGATGATAACGATGAAGATAATGATAATGATGATGATGATGATGTTGATGATGATAACGATAATGATAATGATGATGATGATGATGATTTGATGATGATTGATGGATAATGATGATGATAGATGATGATGATGATTGATGATGATGATTAATGAAATGATGAGGAGGATTAAATGATGATGGATAAGAAAATTTGATGATTGATGAGGATAATGGTGATGATAATGATATTGATGATGATGATGATAATGATGAAAGATAATGTAAATGATGCAGCATTTGATGATGATGAATGATGATGAATACGACTCGATGATGAATATATGACAATGATGATGATTGATAATGATTGATGATAATTGAAATTATTAGGATTGCATGATAATGATCCAAACATAACGTTCAAGAAATGATAATGATAACGACGATGATGATGAAGATGATGAAAATGATAATGATGATGACGATGATAATGATGATGACATGACAATGATGATTGATAGACCGATAATGATTGATGTTTAAATAATGACTTGGTTTGATTGATGCATGAATAATGATTGATGATAATGATGGACGCATGAGGATAATGACGACGATACTAATGATACATGATGCAAGGATGATTGATGATGTAATGAATGATGTGCGATGATCAGAATGACATGATGATGTTAGACTAATGTTTGCTATCGATAATGATAATTAGTGACTGACTGATGATAACATTGCATCATTTGATGAATATGATAGATAAAATTAGGATGAAAGGATTATTGTGACGATGAATGCATAATGATGATGATAATGACAATGATGATGAGGATGCATAATGATGATAGAAATTATTAAATGAATTGTATGACTACATTGATGAGATGACAATGATAATGATGCGATGCATTTGATAATGACATGATGGATAATGCACGATCATTGGATGGATAGATGATGATGCATGATAATGATGCAATGATGATGATACTTGATGTCGATAAATGATAATGGTGTGATGATGATAATGTAATGCATTGATGAATGTGAATAATTTTTGATCGATTGTCATATGTGAAATTAGGCTTGAACATGATCTATGATATTGATGATGTTAATGTGAATGGTCATGATGATGATAATGATGATGATTAATGATAATGATAGATGACTGAATAATCGATGGGGATGATGATGATGCATGTTGAATTGCATGATACATGATGAACGATAAATGATATGATGATAAAAGTGAATGATAATGATAATTGATGGTGAATGATGATTAATGCTGATGAAGATTTGATGAAATAATTCGATAATGAATAATGATTATGATGATGGAACGATAGATGATAATAAGATAACATGATATGATAATGAAGCAGAGAAAACTCAGACCCCTTAAATTGAATCATCTGCTAATACATAACCT
>LUCM01007479.1:0-79386 GCA_008360955.1 Fasciolopsis buskii
TTTATTACGTTTGATATCTTTTTGTACAGGTTTGTTGGTCCGTTGCGCATGCCTTTATAAGTTGAGATATATACATCATTTTTATCTTTTTTGTCCTTTGCTTCATTTAATAATGAAATAATATTGCATCTCATTTTTCAGAGAGGAAGCCGCGGCAAGCAGAGGGCTGCCAAGGGAGGAAGCTGACCGGCGGTGGGAGGATTGGAACCCGTGCCCCTCACGCCCGAACGCCACGATCTTATCCGAATGGCCACCGCCGGCCAAAGGACGTTTTAGCCGCGCTTACTGCATAACATCAGAACAAACCGCAGCAAAATTCCGACCTGGTGTCAATTCAGAGAAGCTCATGTTCTGCGCTGTCAGCCATGGGCATTTAAACAAATTTGGCTGTCTGGGAGTTCAGTCTCACTAGTGTATTTTGAACTCTCCTTCAGGTCATCCCCAACTTCTCTCGTTTTTCTAAATGCGATGTCCTAGAGATTGTGTCCAAAATGTCCTGCTAAGCGTTAGAATACTGTCGATTTTGTTCTTTCGTTAGCGCCGCCAGGAGCGAAAACTGTGACAAACAATGAACCCCAATCACGAACCCCGTCTACTGGTCGCTAGTACTCCGTTGCTTTTATTTTGGATACACATATTCCGCTGATGTCCGCCCCAAAAACCAGTTTCGAACTCCTGTCATTTTCGGTATGTGCCCGAAAAAGCAATACCTTTTTCCAAATCGATATTTCGAAATCGGATGATGACCAGCAATTCTTAATGCCAAAAAATTTCTTACCTTCTTTAACACAAAGGAGGGTTCTACAGGCGGTCGAAAACAACTTCTTATTCTGCCACCTAACTTGCATAACCCGCTATATACGTTATTGAAAACGAGGAATTTTTATTGGTATTCCATTTCAGCCGCAATGTTCACTCTTCGGAATAGCACTCCAAGAAAATCCTCCATCAGTGTGATCCAGCACCAGTTTTGCTTAACATTTTGGTCGAGCCAACTAAGAGGTGTAATTATAAATCTTCTCTCCATATTCCGCTCAGCCGCTCCAGGAACTCTTGCTTGGGTACCATATCGGCAGCCGGAGCACATGCCTCTTTTGATAAGTAAGTTGCTGACAGTATGTCATGCATTCTACACAACGTTTCATAGTTCACTTGGGGGTAACTGGCGGTTATTATCTCTAATTCTTCAGAAATCGTTCTCACAAGGTCACTTTGAGTATCTTCATTTGACCGATGCCTGACATCTTGCATTTAGCGGGTTTTGGTTTCCATAAATCTGTTATTCTATCCGTATTACTGACCTAACAGTATAACCGAGGTGCAATCGTTGTCCATCTAGGAGAATGATGTCGTCGGTCTACGTAATCGATTAGAACGAATCGAACATCCATCTACTTTCCCAGATCCCGGAAGTTTCGAGATTGCGAAGAGGTTTTTAGAAAACTTTACCGGTCACCAACGGTGCATTAACTTTACCATAAGGCCTCCGTGGATAATTAGACATCTATTTTACTCATCTGTTCTGCGGTAATTTTAATCTATTGACACTGACCGACAGTAGCAGTAAGGCAGTATTTAGTTTTTATAAACATGTCTACGGCCTTGGTCAGGATGACTCACGTTTGTTTACCTTTTAAAGTCAGGACCCGAATCTTCAACAGTCTACTTCTCCACTCGTTGGGGCCTTACCCGGTATCAAGCTGTCATTTAGACAGCTTTAAAACCGTGTTTTCAAATATAAGGTAAATGAGAAGCGCAGCAGCACAAATGATTTCTTGGTTATAATGTGCTATTGGATTCCTTTCTTTTTGTGCCGCCTTCACATTTTCAACCTCAGCGACTCGTAACCCAGACTATGAATATAAACCTTAATTGACAATCTCTAAGGCGGGAATAGCCAAGAGAACACTTTTAAGGCTTTTGTTATCCTCAATTTGCTCAGAACTCGATATTGGTCGGTTAGCATCAAACATGGACTGCTCTATATAATTTCTGCCTTTTGAGGGTGAGGTTAGATAAGCCTCCAGTTAACGAAAGTTTTTCTTCATTAATGAACTTTCCTGTACAATAGAGTAGACCAGACATCTGCATAGTTTACGCCAATTTCTGATAGTATATATGCTGTTGCGCAATTTCAACTGCCTCAAAGTGACAGACCAACTACTGGGGACGTTCAAATTTCCACACGCTGTCTTCAGGGCGTGCCTGCTAGAGGATCCCGAAGCAGTGGTAGACAGGTTCCCTAAGCCGACAGAACAATGGAGAACGGAATGAAAGATCAAATTCGTGGAATGTGCTGAATTTTTCGTGGTCCCGAATGGCACGGGAACTGCGATACACGCCGACGGAAACCTCTGCAGACGCCAAGCAAAGCTCGCGGTTCGAGAGCGAAGACCCTTAAAAATGCAACACAAGGCGGAAGATTCATAAGAATAAAGTTAGCACAGCCTTGCGACAATTTACCGGCACCAGGCTGCTACCCTATGCTGAATCACCGGGAATTCTATCTTGAATGTTGTGAACCATGGCATTACGTCACTTGCTAAAACTTCGCAATATCTTTAATGCAATAGTGCCAGTTTACCGTATGCTAACAATCCGGTTTTTGAAGTACGATAAGTCCTCGAGCTCCGCGTTGCATGCAAGTAAAGTTGCGCCAATTACTTTCCTGTGAACTGTGCAACATTCAGCTCCATATGGTTACAAATATGTGGGTTGCGTAGAATGTCCGACAGTAAAAGGGAGGAGGGATTGAACTTTGGCACATGGACACTGATTGGTCGGAAGATAGACGGCGCATAGTAGGCTTAATATGAACTTCCAAAATTGTGGAAGGCCCAGCAGGCATGGAGCCCAATTATCCTTTTCAGTTTTATAATTTGTGTCAGGATAAAGAGGAAACATGAAAATGCAAAGGGGTAATTCCAAAACAGAATCGGGAGTCGGAGTTCGCACTGTCATGTCTGCGCTCTGGAAACGGCTGCATGCTTCTACTGTTCTTCGGAGTCCGTGTAAACATTTAACGGGCTTTACACCTATGCTCGGGCAAGGTCTTCTCGTATCTCATGAATTGAATCTGGGCCATGCTTGTCGGAGCCATTGTTACTAGATGATCATGTACAGAACTGTGCACAGACATTTGCTTCTTAAAATAGATGAAGCAAGTCACTGGCAGTGTGTGAAGCCAAAAGCTATCGCCCAGCAGCGTACTAATCTGTAAGCCTGTTTGACCGCACTGGACACCCCCGTTATGGAGGTACGCTTCAGAATAAAGCCAACATCATCCCCCGGCGAAACAGAGCTGTCTATACCGCCGTTCCATTCCACAGCGAAATCCAGCAATCAGTAATTTTGAAATTGTTAGCGTTTCTCAAATCCCGGGATGAAACACTTATCTCTAGGTGAAATAAACAGGCAAATATTACAGAAAAGAAAGCGCATAGTTCCAAGTTCCAAGCTCTTTCATTGCTCTCACCACCTTCTCGACAGGAGAGTCACCATGAAAATTCTGCTGTTTGGCTGACAGCGCAGAACATGAGCTTCTCTGAATTGACACCAGGTCGGAATTTTGCTGCGGTTTGTTCTGATGTTATGCAGTAAGCGCGGCTAAAACGTCCTTTGGCCGGCGGTGGCCATTCGGATAAGATCGTGGCGTTCGGGCGTGAGGGGCACGGGTTCCAATCCTCCCACCGCCGGTCAGCTTCCTCCCTTGGCAGCCCTCTGCTTGCCGCGGCTTCCTCTCTGAAAAATGAGATGCAATATTATTTCATTATTAAATGAAGCAAAGGACAAAAAAGATAAAAATGATGTATATATCTCAACTTATAAAGGCATGCGCAACGGACCAACAAACCTGTACAAAAAGATATCAAACGTAATAAACTGAAAGACTCAGGATATGTGCCTGGAAACATAATCAAAATCTGTCAGATTATGCGCATGGGAAGCCCGTGTGATCGAAAAGCAAAACCTAGATAGGGTGACTGACAAAGAGATACCGGATTTTGAGAGGGTTCGCGTTTGATTGCATCATGCGCCTACCGAATGCACGGAATTTGACTGAAGCACGGTGGCAAATGTTGACATGGTTGCAGACAATTTTTCGCTGGTGCAGAATGTGAAAAATAATGATTAAGCCAAGGCTATAGGCCGCCTAAATTGGCACGATGAAGAAATAGAGGTAATCACATTTTTATGTTAGCAGTATTTATTCTTGCGATGCGAAAACGAGCATCACCTCCTTATTGCTTTCTGCTGAATTGTTTGTGAGAGGATACCAAGGCAATCGAAGAAATCTCCGACCATCTCAACTGACCTGCTCCGCTGTATCGAGAATTTGTTTATTTAACCAAAAGCCATTTTATGCCAGTTCAGCGCAATGTTCGATCTCATGGCAACTGCCTAAAATTTATTTTTCGATATAGTTTTTCAGGATTCACCATATATTACTGAGAAGCGGAGTAACCGACAAAATGAAAATGCTTCCAACTACCCTCGTTACATGGTCAAAATCCTCGAAAGTCGAAGTGGTTATGCAGTGAACGGAAAGATTTACCGAACACAAAAAAACGCATCGAAATATATAAACCCATCTTCTATAGTTCTTCACTGTGCTACGGCTCCGAGCGGCATTGAGACGGAAATGGTCACGCGGGTTTTCCTAATACTTTGGCTGAAGCAGCATTTCTGCGTTTTCCCGCCGCCAAATTCATCCATCATACTGAATCAGCAGCTGCTTACTTCTCGTATATCCGCAGTTTCAACCTTTAAAATCCTTGTCCTTCACTGTGATTCTAGTTCATGTTCGGTGTCTAGCGCAAAACATTCATTCTTTCAAAATTTCGTCGTAACTCATGCAAATCATGGTAAAAAGCTTCACACACATGAATAGGGACGTCGTCGTCCCGTTTTCATGTGGCTTTCACAACAGAAAAAGCAATGATTTTACAACTGGGCATTCTGTTTACCGATTCGCTTCATTCGATTTCGATTGAAGAACTATTTGCTTCTGAAATTATTTGTTTTTTCCTTGTGCTTCTGCCAACTTTATGTGACCTAGTTTGCATACGCAACTTTTGCACACTACGGACTAAACGAACATCGTCAGCCTAGGCATGGTTGTTTTCGTCGGGCGCAGGCGTGTTTTTGGTTTTCCTGGTAGCAGGACCCTAATATCATTAAATAATTAAAAATCTTTTTCATTACGAAATTTTTGCCGGTACGACGTTTTAGTAGCACATCGAAACGACTTGCCTTTCAATTAAACTTATGCAGCGACTGATTCCGCAAAACTTGCTTCTTTATGGCCTATAATTTTGGGGTTCCATTACCAGCTGATCACTTAGAAGAAAGGAAAAAGCAAACGAATGCCCTGGGATCAGACTTTCAGTGGTTTGCAATAGGGTACGTAATTTTTTACTGTCAGAGACAATCGCAGGCTGCCCAGGTTTGTATCATAATTATGGTTGTGACGGCTATCAGTTCAAATTGGTAAAGTGACGAGACAATATTGATACTCTTTTGGCTGGTAAGTTGAAGACGATATAAAATGTGGATTTCCGGCGCGAGTGAGAAAGCGAAAGTAAACCTTGATTTGGGCCAAGTTAGGCCTGGAGAGCTAGGGAGAGGAGTCTAACTTCAAATGCTGCATTCTGAAATCAAAACGTTTGAATCTGACGGACGATGAAAAGGAAACGCATTAAAATAGAAGGTTCCCTGGGGGATATCAAGTTACAATAAATTGAAAAAGAATAAATTTTTACCACCTGATTTGGGATATCTCATAACGTGCATAACTGATGGAATCTATAAGAGTACGGCCATTTCCTGGAGTGAATGCCTCAGCATGTCTTAATCTGTTAAGAAGAGCGACTGCAATCATTTGGCTGGCATGCTGACAGGAAAGGCGAAAAATTATCCATCATGATTCTACAATAGGAAATTAGATTTTAGTATCGCTGGTCGAAAGAAGATAAAATGCATTGCAACAAAAATATCCAATTCTGTGATTAAAACGGAAAGTTTGGGGGCGAGTTTGATTCGGTGGTAAGAGAAAACGAAAACGATTGGGGAATTTCCACTAATTCAACGATCACCTCGTGGGAAACAAGTGGATCTGGCGGAAAGCCCAAAACAGGGGCAAATACAAAGGTCAAATTGGCACGTTTGGTGAATTTGGTTGCAGAAAGTCACAAATTCCAAGTACACCAATCAGATTTCAGTGCTATGGAGTCATTATAGTATTGTTTTTTATGCATTAGTTATTTCTGTTGGGCAAACGGTTAAACTAGGAAGTAAGGACGACTAGAATGTTGTTGCATTTGTTTTCCAGCAGCAGTGTACGACAGTGCATTGTTGACTGATAAGCAACGTCTCCGAGAACATCTGGCGTGTTGAAAATTTACTAATTAAATAAATCTTTGGGAAGCTTGTTCTCTGGCTAAGGATAATTTTCCAAAAAATATTCGGTATAATAAGTATCTTAGGTTTCGGGTTTAAACTTCAAATGTGTCGGTGGCAAAGATGATAAGGAGAAAAGGAGACTGGCCGGAGACCACCAATAGAAGTCCAAGATTATCAGCGGGTTAGTTTTGAAAACACGGAGCGCAGCCGGAGAGGTTCCAATTTGAGATCATGGTGATTTTATTGTCATTTAAATGAGGCAACCTAATGATTTGCTTTTATAAACATATTTTCCATGTTTTATAGACTTTCCTGTGATCCTTGCAAACAATATTGCTCCGAGGAATTTAAGACGCAAGAAATGAAATGCAGAAATTTGGATTTTTTGCTTTGTTTCCTTAAACCCTCAACTAGGTTAGAACGGGAGTCCGCAAATGTTAAAACCTGACCGCTTTCATTGTTGTCACTGGTGAATAACAACAGTTATCGGTAATCGCAGCATCCAAAGAACCAAATTGTGACGCCCCACGTGAAGTTTCATTAAATCAATCTGTGCCTGCGAACACCAACTATACAAAAATAGTGGTACACATGGGTACCCATTATTTTTTATTTAATCTTATGCGGAACATGCAAGTGAAAACAAAAACCAGTACTTTCGGGCCATGTGTTCCGCTTATGGAGGTTAATCTTGTCTGACCGACGAAAATCTTTCGACGAGTTACCATGTGGTTCTCAAGCGTACTTGTCATGCATTCACACTCTTAGCGATTGAAATAAGATTCCACTTAGGACGGTGGACCAAACGGATTGGATGAACTCACTACGGTATCTAAATTAGTGCAATAGCGTGTCATGTATGTGCATAATTCACCGTTGGGAATGCGGTCTTGTTGCCCGCAGAAAGGGTTCAAGCATGAGTCGGCTTCAATTTTTTAGAAAGATCTATATATCAAATTTAGTTTCATTGTTGAGGTTCTTTGAAGTGTAGATGTCGCCTCAATCGGCAGAACTCGGTACTCGAATAAACGTTGGAAAGTCTAAATGAGCCTGCTTTCTCAACTGGCAAGCGGAGCTTAAAAGGACATTAAGTGCAAAAGATTATGAGCTTAATTTCATTCAGCCACCTAAGTTTATCCATATCCAAAAAACAAGAGTAAAAACTAATTCAATGCCACTTGTTATGGTAGAGGTGGTAATACTTTGCGACCATCTATCTAATCTAAAACAGAATACAAAACCTTTTAGTTGGCTAGGGACAGTGAAGGAAATCTGGATTGTGCTGAAGACGTTATAGATCTCAGTGATTAACCTGGATCCAAGGGGCAGCCGAGGAAGGTGGATAAACGTGGCAGTCACAGCAGCGAAACAGAAAGCCAAGCAGGTTGGTGGGCATTTGTGCTGCCACAATGAGGGGACAGTTTTACCCAGTTTTAGTACCATCCTCGCTCAATCGTGAACAGATTTAAATGCTGGTAACTGATGAGACGTTGGTAGATAGCTGCTTTTGAGAGGCAGTTTCCAACTCGAGTTGGTCTGCTTTTAAACGGAAGAGAATTGATTCTGGTGGCAAAGTCAGGAAGAAAAAGTGATATACTGACTAGAATCCAAAAAAATTGTGTAGGCAGCAAAATTCGTCAACTAGGGGCCGACAGTTAATGAGGAAAAGCGTTTAGTGAAGTCGACGCTGAAGAAGTGATCAGAGTCTTCTGCATATCCTTAAGGCAAAGGGACAGCTTGGTTTTTGAAGCTTGCCGGTTTCCAGTCAGTCATAACGCCGCATTTTTTGGGGCACTGATTTAAATATAAAGGAAAAACATCAGGGACGCCCATGAGGTAACAGAAATTCCTTGTTGTCCTGGATGGCTCAGATTATGGGCAGGGGCTGTAGCAAGCGGATCACAAACTGCAATTGTCTGAACTCAAGAAACATTACTAAAGAGACGTAAAGAATATCGGAGATTGGGCCGGATGGTTGCCGGAGTGACAGGAACAAACACGAGTGGTACAGGGAGGAGTATATGAGGAAGGCCTATTTTTGAGTCGACGGGCAGTTGTCGGTAGGATACGACGAGCTTTTATTCGCGGCAAAGGAAAATCTGATTTCTGAGTTACGTTAGCCAACCACATGCACCCTAGTAATATTAAAAGGGTTAAATGGAGATTTGAATGGAGCAAATTTGGACGTTGTGATGGCGCTGTGGTGGAGAGTTTAGATGTGGGTGGCCTCCTGCTATTACTTTAACAAGGGATTGGAGCTTCAAAGTATTTTGCAGAGGTGCGACGTTTATCACAGAAGTGGCTCCGGGGCACCGCAACTGGTGGTACTTGCGCCTACATAATCGGTGTTTTTCCGCATTAAGCAGTTTTGTGAACACCGATGTGGTGTTCGGTAACCAGGAATAAAGAAAGATCGGTCATCTTTAGGCAGGAGAGCCGGCGAATTATTAGCCAAGCCAACTACATACAGGTTATTGTGATGCCTGTTGCGCTACCGGTTACTAGTGGGTCTTGATTTGTTGCTTCCAGGTGCTGCCAGTTGGTTGTTCGGAGTGAAACATCCGCAGGAGGCGAAATCGTCGGATAAGGGAATCTTGACGCTGGGTGGGGGCGGTGTGAGAAGTAATGTAACTGAATCTGCCATGTTAGCCTCAGTTTCGTAGGGACATTGGAGTGTGTCGGTCTCTGGGATGATGTTGTCCAACTACATTATGATTTATACCCGGTGTAGCGTCCGGCTGGTTTTAGAATGGTAATAGTTTTCGGCAGCTTTTATGGTCAGTCCTGCGCAGCCTGTGGGAAAATCCGATGAAGAGGCAAAATGCATGTAACCTCAGGGTTCTGTGCCCTGTATGTTAGTGCATGGTGCCAGTGGATTTGCGTTGGTTTCTCTGTAAAACTAAAACGCTCTAGATCTTACAAGCTATTAAAAGATGCCGCCATGTCTGTCATCTATGTCTTGTTCCGCGGACGTTCATGAAATCTTATTGCCGTGTGTTTCAGTGTACTTCTTTTACGATGAGAAATTTCTTCGTTCATCTTTGTCCTGCTGCTTGCCCTGAAGTATTAAAGCGAAGTAAATGCCATCATTTGGTGGCCAACTACGATGCGGATACTTCACTTCTATGCAATGAACAGGCCGTAGAAATTGAATCACCTAGTAATGTTCATTCAGTTAAGAATATTCTTGTTACTCGCAAAACCTTGCACGTGCGGAATCCTACTCCAACTTCAAACAAGCAGCTTTTCAAACAATCCTACTCTTCGTCAGTGCGTTGATTTCCCTTTCCTCACGGATGATGAAGTTGCCACCTGGATTGTTAAAGGTCGATTTATGTTCCTCATGCGCGGGGCACCAGGCTCTGGGAAGTCACTCATGGCTCGGTGTTTCAAAACGCGGTTCTCCACAACTAAGATCTCTTCTGCAGATAAAGTCTGGTATTTAGAGTCCAACGGTGAAGTGTATCAGTGTGAAGTCAATCGTTTAAGCAAAGATCACGAATGGTGTAACCAACGCGCCCGTGCTTTTGCAGAATTTGGTGTTTGTCAATTGTTTACCGACAATACGAACATTCGTGCTTGGGAAAGGCGAATGTTTACCGAAGTGGCAAGATTTCATTACATTGTGATTATGGTCACGCCGCAAATTCCACGGCGCCTTGATACGGAAGGGCTGGCCGAGCACAAGTGCATTTTGTTGGTCCTGAGGCGATCGAGTCCAACGTGCGCAATTTTGAACATGTAGTTCCACTCAACTATGGCTGATTATGGCCGGCCAAGAAAGGCAACACCGGCAATGATTATGGCACCCACCGGCAACCCACGGGTTACCACGCTCTGGTTCAAACAAACAGTCTCCTTCAATGGGCGTGGGAGGCATTAGTTACAATTGCCGGTCTAACCGATGTGCAGATTAAATTATCTGCAGCTTCTGTATTATCGGATAGCACAACGCCACAGAAATTGTTACAACACTGGCACTCAGTAACCAAACCGTGCTTTGGTCAAGGATTACAGCAGAGCAAAGCTGCCGCAATCCCGAACATCATGGCTAAATACGCTCTATATATTTGTTCTCCAAGAGCCACCCAGTACAGCCAGAGCGAAGCAGCATCGCAAAATTTATTGGGTCAATTGTCCACCGTCCAAGTAACTGGTTTATTTATTTTCTTCCTCTCAATAAGCCTGCGTATTCGTCTTCCCGCAGATGATCTGACCCTACGACATCGGTGTGGTGATGAGGATTAGGTTAGTATCTGTGGACCAATCCTCTTATGATGGTAATTTCAATGGTTTCGTTGGCCAATTGGGATATCCCCACCAAGAATATCGTCCACCAGGCTGTCGGGATCATGTCACCATGACATTAGCACCAGATTTTTCTGCAGTCGAGACTGATTTTGATTTGCTTCGACTAGCAGATTCTGAATTGGCCTGCCGAATGAGTGATGACATAGCTGTTACTCCCGGTGGTTTTTTTGACGTGTCACTGTGCAAAGTCCGGCCATCAGTCCTAACATACCGGTTTCCCCGTTCCTCCTACCAAAGTTTGGAACAAATGCATCTAGATATGAGTATATCTACGTATTTGATTTGGATCAGCCCCAAAATCATCGTGAGCTGTTTGCTGGTGTCTACTAAGTAGAAAAAGATTCCCATCGTTTATCGTGTAGCCATTGCATTTCTCGCTCTTCAATCACCCAACTTTTTGGTTTAATCTTCTCTTTAGGCCTTATTCGAGCATTACATTCCGGTTTGCACACGTGCCGTTTTCCTGTCTTTGTTCCTCTCTTGTTGTGGTCGCACATTCATCTTATTCACAATCACTTGTGCACCTCAGTTTTTCCAACAAAATGCCAATCATCATCCTTGATTTACCTTGATCACTATAGCAAACCAACTATTTCAACCACCTTGTGCATATTTTCTTGAAATTACAGTGTGAGACTCCGTGGCTGCGATTGCTGTCTCACTTTGACAGAGCGATTGATTCTTGTTCCGCAACGGCCGATCGTTCGCCACAAATTTCTGACATCGCCTCTTGTTTCGCTGCTGAGTACCTACCCACTGGTTATTCACTGCCAGTAGTTTCCCCCATCAGCTTCACATTCATTGAATGTGTGCGTGCGTGGTTTTGCATCAGCACCTCCTCATACTGTGAACAGTTAATAGTCACCTACAAATAGGTTACATTACGCGCCACTGTTGACTGTGACGGTTCCCCGTCACTTCTCCGTTTTCTGCGGTTTTCACTATTGTATATCTTCGAAACGATTGTCGCCGGTTATCGCCCGTCTACATGAACCTCGCTAATCCTCACTCACCGAGGAAATGATACTTGCCCCCATACTACCGTGAGCACCGGAAAATCTGTGTACAGCTTGACGCTTCTAATAATAAGATGTTTTCACAATATCGTGCCGTAACATACAACGAAAGTGGGACCGTAAACCAAGGAACAAGGGGCCAAATAACTGGAAATGGGATAGACACGAGGGTTTGTTTAGATGTGCATGTTTAAGATGAGAAGCAATTGGTGAAATATCCTCTCAGTCCATCACCCAATAGGTCCTAATAATAATAATAATGTATGTTTCTTCTTTTTGCTAGAAGCATGCGCAGGGCAAGATCAAGTTTTACATAGATGATGAACAGGAAACACGAACAGTGGAAGTCGAAGAGGGAGGGGATGAGAGCCACCTTAATTAATTTGACAGATTTGTTTGTTTGTTTCTAAATATTTCTCGACATACGAAAGTCATGCACGAGGCAAGATCAAAATTGGGCAAAGAAAGCATAGTGCAGACACGGAAAACAGAAATAAAACATACAACGCAATGTGGTTTCTCTTGCAAGATCAAAACAGGCGATGTGATTTCCTGATCACGGGGTTTCGAGTTTTAAACTAAGCTAGGTAATGATTTGCAAAGATTTTTCTGTGACTGACTGCCAGTCCTGCACGGCAAGTAATACTACGTTTGAATGCAGCAAAGCTGCGTACCGCGGGCGCAAAATATGGCTGGAGGGCAATGGCTGTCGCCGCCTGTTGGCTGGGATCCTCGAAAATCAAGTGAGTTATTTGGTGGAGATGATAATTAATATGGATGTGATAACGGAATGAAGATGAGCGAAAACCAGGGTAAATATCAGAAAAAGGCAGTATTAAACTCGAAAAATCTTGATTTTCTTAGCTGGAACATGGCATGAAGACAAAAGCAGATGCGTGATTGGTACCTCGTCTTTTTAAGGAGAAGCGCTGGCTTGCTGCTGTAATCAAAGATTTCATATTTTGGGGTGAATTGATTTGAAGGGCTGCACCACCGAGCTAACTAAGTTCCGGATCTGCTTTCGGAAATCAAGCACTGGGAATGCCCCGGGTCGCGCTTATACGCTCTTTTGGGACAAGCTCTCTGAACCCACTCCTAAATCTTATCTTTAGTGGTCTTTAAGGCAATGTTCATGAATTTTTTCATAGCCCCAGCTGCTTTGCATGACAGGAAGTTGTTTGAGTATCATCATACTACGTGGCAAGTTTTCATCCCTATTCCCAGGGAACTGCAATTGCCAGAAGAAAATAACCAGCAAATAAACCGCGAGCATTGTGCAGCTTTAAATTTTTATCCATCAACTCCTATTGCGGTGATTACCAGCATGATACTGTAGCCCTAAATATGCCACCGAGGATTAATCGAACGTGGTGAAAAGAAAGTTATTGATCCATCAGACGAGTGACTTTTATTTTGAGAGACAAAAATAAGCAAGCCGTTTGTGGACGACCGGATATAATGCCCGGCTATTATTCTCAGGTAATAATATTCTTTCACATTTAGTATCATCACAGTGCACAGTTTTGATATTTCTTGGCAGATGGAACACTCGTAAGTTGCCTGCAGGCACTGATTTGTGTTAAATCTCATCGGTTTGTGCGAAGAAAATGCGTAATATCATTCCGCCTACAGGCCCCATTGTGACCGAATTTCATGTACCATGATTTTATTATCTGAAATGCAGTCAAGTTTAACTGGTCCGCCGACGACCGCCTCGGATCCCTTTTGCATGAAAGTGGGGACATCTTTGCCACGTCCTTAATGTGTTTGTAGGCAGAGACACCGTTGTGGTGTTCCCCTTTTTTCAGCTTCGAACGCGCTTTTTTATTCAAGGCCAACTGCAGTCGTACGGATTTGTCAACAGAGGCCTGCGCGATGTTTCGGACCGGCAACATGAAAAGCAGCTGTGAAAGCCGATGCACATCCAACTGTTTGATAAAGCCTTTCTTAGGTGCGTCTGCTGCTAAACTGCGCAACGCGCTGCTCAACAGCTGGTCGTTATGATGCAATTTTATTTTGTGATCCATAGTTTCCTGCATTTCTAACATTGGTTCGTTTCGATGTGCGCCAACTCTGCTCGGATTGACACTGAACAATCTAACCAAGAAAACCCGAGGCAGTGGCACTATGAAGCACTCAAAGATTAGTCATGGCCAATGGGAAAAATTTCGGAAAAGGAAAAGCCCCTGAACTGACAATGAAAACTGCAACGGTTGCCCACAAATTCCGCCGGGTTCCTCAGAATTTAATCCGTGCTTTCCTCAAGGACACTCTAAAAGTAACTTAACTCTCCACTTTCCGGACCCTCAAACCAAGGTATTTCTTTTACATCGTTTTGGAGTCTTTGATAAAACCCATCTTCAGCACGCTCATAATGTGAAACAGGATGGAAAATTCATATGTTTATACCGGCCCAGATAGCAATTATTTTTGCTAAGCTACGGGCTTCCAGGAGAGCTGCATAGGCTACCACCTCCGTTCTCCTGTCGCCTTCCTAAACAAATTGCGATCGTAGAGTTTCAAACAGAGGCTATATTTGATGTGCTTCATGGACCAAAGAATGTTTTGCAAACTCTACAGGCTATTAACACTTACCGATCAAGCAACAGACGGTTGTGTTTGTGATGAAACGTGCTACCATTTCACGTCGCAATCCGATGCCAATCAGACACACAACAAACCTCGACGCCCGGCTTCACACCCGAACCAAACCTCTACGCCTATCCTCAAGCATCTTTTCGTCCCCGATTGCATTTTCTGGACCCCTCAACTATCTTAGTCAATTACTTCAAGCTGAAACGGATGTACAGTAGAATATTGATTCACAGATGCTTCGCATGCTTTACGTCATCTGCACCTCTTCAGCCTTGAGCTGAATCCAATGAATGTCTAGTTTTGGAACCGTACGCTCCGACCCCATTTAATCTTATTACGTTTACCTCCAAACCCCTGTCCAACCTTGCACGCAACTTGCGTAATTTAAAAAGGCTATCAAATTTCATGGTATCCGACATCATGCTGCACACTTGATGATCCTGCCGCAGCTCACCTCTGAAGGGTTATTCCAAGTTTAGCGCCGTTCACAATTCTGAATAACTAGTCAAATGATAGCGTCTGGCACCTTCGTCAAAACATCTCCGCCCAATTTCACCACACTTTAGGTCGGCCCAAATCGCAATGTCGTCTCGCTGTCTGGATGTCTAACAATAAATCATCGAAACCAGACCTTTATGATGGCATATAAGTAGGCCTTCATCCTACCTGTTTATCCCTGATCCCCTCAAAAAGTAGGAAATCTGAGCATCATTAACCAAAGACAATTAATTTTGCTAATCCTGAATAGTTTATGATGCAATCCCATCTTTGCCTTCCTCTTCCCGTCGAATGGCACTTTGGTTCTACTTATGACTGCCACTTTTGGGCACAAATAGCCCTCCAGGTGAACCACCCGTTTCAGTTTCCCCTTGTAAACTTTTTAAACCCAAGGTCTTGGGTGTTTTCTTCTAGGGTCACTGCCCGTTCCATCGTTTTGCACTGGAATTTCGAGATCCGCTTTTCTCTCTAGTATCACATGTTTACCGTTAAGGACTTTTGAATCGATTTTTCCATGCGCATACTCGTTTTGCATGCCATCTTGTGCCCTCATGCTGCCTGGTGCCTGTATCTGGGAATGTATTCACATTGTGTCCCGTTTTTGTTTTTGCTGAATGTACACTAACGCGCTTTTCAAGCTGCGGCTAGCGTAAACGTCGCACTATGGCTCCTAGTATGTCTCTTCCAGGTTTTTGAATCCATCTGCACTTGGTAGGCTGATTGTACTTGCTGTCCCGGCCACCAGGGCCTTAACTAGTTTTTCGGGTTTTGTGTTTGGATTATTGCTTCCATAGCTGTCTTGCCTAAACCAACTTCACATATATCCTCCCACCTACCCTTTGCCTGGAAAGCAATAACTTTGACGCGAAACTTTGCGTTCTTCTGGTGGGACGGGTGTGACGTGAAGTGGGCACCGTGCGGGTAAGGCCAAGCCGGCAGGTCTCGTGATCATGAAAGCACCAGTCGGCGCCACCTTACCGAGACCTTGAGACTGTTCGCAATTTCGCCTTGTTGTTGCCTTCCCTTTCAAGCCGACAATCCTATTTAGCTGATGTCAGTGAAAGCGTAGTTTTTCCTTCCTTTTTACGGATTTAACGCAGATAGACCTCCTCCATAAAACCACCTTAGAAATTTGGTTCCACTAATTATCGGTCTTTTCATCGCACTCCCATTTAGACGGTTCGCTAATTCTTTGGCCGAATTTGATTGCCACAATACTATTACTGATACAATTTTAACTTAGGTGCTGTTACAATATATGGAACAAAAACTACTGGACCATTCGTCTCTCTATACGGCTAGACAGAGATATTGCTTGTCTTCGCTCCTCACCCGTCACACTACTGTGCTTCTTGTGATAAAGTTATACTTATCAGGATTTCCGACTCTAATATCCTGAATACACCAGGTCATCTTGTTAAACTTTGCTTCTTCTAGGTCTAAGCTCACCAAAATCACATTTGCTGAATGCCCAACTCAAAACCCTGAAAACCTATCGACCAAATTCCAAAGTGCATCTTTAGTACCACGGATGTGCCCACTCACAGTAATAAGGAAGTAAGGAAATCAGACCAAAGGAGCTAACCGGTAAAACAAACCAATGGCACTAGTGATTAAAAACTTGCTTTGTCCCAACTACCTTAATAATACGCCCGAAAACCCAGTAGGCGAGCGTTTCGCTTTTGTCTGCCAGGCTATTAGCTCAGCGTCTTCAGCGTTCACTCAGGAAGCTAAAAGAAGTCTAGTGCCGTGGTTTTTAGTTTTCTCAGTTGCATTCCATTCGACACTTTTAAAAATGCTTTTCCTTTGCTCGTAGTATGACGGACGAGCCATGTCACTGTTTTAGACTGTTCAAACGAGTGCTGGGGAAATTTTTTCTAGTGCTACATCACGTTCTCCGTCCCAATGTTGCAAGTCCGCTTTGAGCAATCGAGTTATGGTTTCCCCGTCCACTTCCATCAAGTTCATGAATTTGATTCAAGGAAAAACCGCTATTAAAAGAGAGGCCCTTAGAATGCATGCAAAGGAAAATTCAAGAATGATTCCATTAAACGAGGATTCCTTAAACTATTGGCTCTGTTAGGAGCCCAGGATGCAAACCGGTACGTGTTTCCTCAAACTGATCACAAGCGATTGTTGATCTAGACAACTCCCCCTCACCTCTTGTTCCATAGATGCTGACTACATGCCCTCCGTTTCCCAGACTGTGACGTCGTCAGAGCAAAGTTCAAGGTCGGACAACATGTTTCGTAAGATTCCAATTTTTTTGGATTAGATTACAGGGAAATTCATCAAATGTATTTGGAAAATCAATGAAAATAGCGTGCAAAAAGTCCACTGTTATAAGCTTGGGTTGCACTATCCAGAAAACAGCGTTTTAAATGTGTACTATCTTCAGGCACGAATGCTATACCGTCCATTAAAAATTAAACTTTTATCACGGATGCGCTCACCTAAAATTGCTTTTAAGGACACTAAAATCCTTTGGGGATGCCGGTTAGGCTCATGGGTCTGTGTCTACGCAGCTAGTGGTGAACTTACTCCTCAAAGACAAGGCCCCTGGCCCCGCGCTTCCAGGAAACTAGGAATATGCTAAGGCAAAACTCTGTCCGGAGCTTCGTGCGGCCGTTTGCGGATAACAGGAGCCACACTCCGGGATTTAGTTGACTTAACTGGTTGCCCATCCCATGCTAATTGACATTCAAGCTGCTAACAACTTGGATACCTACAGGGATGAGAAAAGCAGAATAGAGTGCTGGTTAGTGGACCAAACATTTTCAGAACACTAGACCCAAAAACCGTTCTCACTTCAAGGAAGGTCATGGGCGGTGCATCCAAATCTTATTTTTTCATGACTCCACACATTCGCCTTTTTTCACTTCATAAATGTGGTTCATGTGTGAACGAGAAGCGACGTGGAGTTTCTTTTGTAAAACAGGTGCCTCGGTTTTGGTTTGTCACGTGGTCCGTGTGACCGGCAATGCGGCATCGTAAAATTTTAACCGCTTGGACCTGTAGTGTTAATTCGGTTCAGAAGGTCTGTTTAAGGGCATCTAATGGACTCCGGAAGGAGGATTTTCTTGTCGCTGTGAAGCTTTTCCTCAACAGAGACGGTGTTTGGCTTACTGAATGCATCCTGCAGTGCGAGCATCAAGACAATCATTATTAATCTAAGGTCTTGCGTCACAGCGTGTTTTGGCTAGGAAATGGCGGCTATGGTCAAAGGTTTCTTTGTGTAATCCACGGCATTGCGTATACTGAAGGGCACTTACCATTCAGTAAATGATGTAACCAGGAAAGAGTACCAAGCGATTAATTTTTCGAAGCAATAAATTCTACGTGACCGTGTCCACTTGATGTTCCCCATTGACGCTATCAAATCAAACAACAGCAAGGGTTTCCCAGTGCGATTCCGAGTTGTAGTCGGAAAAACCAAGCACTCAAATAGCCTGCATGGCCGGGTGAGTAATGCCAGTTTGAAAGGAATTTCAATTTTTTCTCTACTTTATTTCATCGTGGAAAATTTTAATTCCTCAGGCAGAAGTCAATTTGGTGGTCGTTAGACGGACTGTACCCATTTTTTGCTTTTGGAAGGATGAGCATATGTCAAAGCAACGGCGCAAAACCTGACTATGAGTGACACAAACGCGTCCTAAGGAAGGCCTGCGTAGTTTAAGATCGAAGGCCACTGCCAAATCGGTGAATCATATTTGTGTCAGAAAAGAAATTTTTCAAAAGAGCAGGCTGATCGCTGGCGGCGAAAATCCAAATTTAGCTTCCTTGGTGTTTGTTTTCGGGCATATTATATCTAGATTAGGGCCAACCTTTAGATAGTCCACACGAAAAATCAACAATTATAGCTCTTTTTAATTCACGGAGTCCTTGATAAGGTGCTGCCCTAGGTGCTGCAAAATGGCTCAGAGCATACATAATTTGGCAGCTATTTATATTCACCTGATTTGCGACGGTTTTGAGGCCACTCATCACAAGTGTCCATGTGGGTATTTGCTTTGTACAAGTTAACCATAAAGATATTTCTTGTAGGAACCTATGAAGTGAAGTCATCAACTACTGTCCTCATGCGTAGAGACAAACTGGGGTTCGAGGGAAAATTCCACAAAGCATTTCAGTTCGGTTGGGTTATTAAAGCATTTAGAGATGCTCCGGGGCTGGTAAAGAATGAGCGCCAAAGAACTGTGAATGTGTCAAGGGTCCTACTTTTCAAAACTGGTGTAATCACGTAACCTGCATGGGAAGGTTTACAGTGTGAAGCAGCTACATCCTAATTAGTTGGATATGCATGGTTTCGTTTAATTACAAAGGGGGTAAAACCTAAAGACGATGGGCAAATAGGAAAATGTGTAAGGCAGCAGAATGGTAAAAGCTATTTTGGAAATTTGAGGAAAATTTGGTGGATGGTTGTTCAGAAACAAAAATTCTTTTATTAGTATAAGGAAGATAAGACTGTTAAGGCTGTTGACGTGATATACTGAAGACTTCGAGAGAAGGTTGATGAAGTGCTGTTGATTGAAGCGTTGGTTATAAAGTGGCTTTTCCCCAGCAGTTGTCGATCGTTAGATTATTTCAACAGTGGTCGCAGTGGGAGTGGGAAATGGGTTTTTGGCTTCATGAGACCCATGAGCATTCTGCTAATGAGTGCTTAATTTGGTAATTGCATGGCAATTACAGGAGAATCAGTATAGATGAATAGATAGTAGACGGTGTTAAGGCCGAGCCCTGAATGGAAAACTGGATTATGCACGGTTAGGTGAGAGTCGTTAAGGTTGAATTGTGAATGATAGAATGATAATAACATCTACCAACAAGGCTGCGCCATTGACATTGTATCATTCTCAATTAAAAACAAAACATGATACATTGATTTTATGATACAATTCTAACGGCATTTGTTCGCGATATTTACAAACTAGTAAAGGCTAAGTTGGCCAAAAGCGGAGATGAGTGGTCTTCGTAGTGCCTATGGTTCATGGAGTTGGCAACGGCCTGTTTAGCCCTCATGCATGGACTACCATTCAGGTGCGAACAAGAAAGATGGATTGTTTTCCTATAGTCTGGTTTGCTGGGGGCAAAATACTTGGGTAGCCAGTGCCTCTGGATCTAGGAATTTTCCATTTTATGAAATCCTTCCTGCAGTAACTTCAGCTGATTCATAACGGAAGAGAGAGCTTAAGGCCTGCCGCTTGGTGACCGGATCGTTAGTTGATTTCGAAGTTTGAAAAATTGGACAGATGATGCGCTATTTTCCCCTTCTCTGCATTACGCTTCTCAACGTTAGTCGGGGCACCCGCCCTACCTACCATTATCACCATCGTCTAGTCTTACGCAAGTAAACTTGAGGCATCACCAATCTGCTCTCACACAATCCGATTTTTAAATCACATTTTCCGTATTTCCGTTGCGTATCCGGTATCTGGTATCGGTAGTCAATGCCAAACTTATACAACAGGCAAGATCTCTATTCTGTCCGCTTATCTTTTCATTCATATGGCAAACTCTAGATCGGATTACCCTTTCATTTGCCGCTACCTTGGCTGCTTCACTGTTCAACATACCAGCTGGTTGGCACTCACATCGAATCCCCCAGGAATCCCGTGTTGCAGGAATGTGCTAGGCCGACTCAAGGCTTACTTGCAAATACTTGGACAAATTGAGCCCTACCTCCGACCATCTGAGACATCCATGACGTTAATAACCATCAAGAGCGGCTGTAAACACAGTGGTCACCATTACCACCGGAAGCAAAATGCGAAATTCTGCAATATCCTCTCCCAAAATAGGAAGGCCCTCGCATTAGTTAAATGATATTATTGCGCATTTTCACCCTCGGCCTGAGCACAGCGTCGACCAAGATTGTCCTGCCTTCTGCGTTGAACACTAGGCATTCCATCAGCCCGCCTCACATTCCCGTCTAATATAGACCGTTCTACAATTGTCCGCAAACACCGGGCTGTGTACTGATCTCTTTCCTATAAATGTGGACAATGAGATGATTGCAGGGACAAAGGCCACCATTTAGCAATTTAGTAAAACTCATTGCACCGTAAAAGAGGACCTACCACTGACCGTTTCTTGAGGCTTGTCATCCCGCATGTTTGGTCAAAACTGAAAGTTCCCTTGTTGATGCTAACAACTAACAAACCGTCTGGCACGCGGAAAGACAGGAAGAATTAAATGTTCATTCTTAGGTTTTAAGCCTCTGCTTTTAGCCGTTAGTATGCCAATCTCTATTTAATTGCTCCACCCATCCTTTCATTCTAAGCGCCCTGGAAATCAGCTTTCTATTTTAGTTTTTTACTTCAAGTAGATTTTGCTGGAATGCGTCGCATTATTCTCAGATCGCTTTCCTCTTTTGAGACTTCTGTGAAATTTCACATTGTCTTCACGTGCAACCGACTAATTTTGATGAACCTCAATAAAAATCGCTTACAACTTTTGTAATTTGTGAAGTTAGGTAAATCGGCCTCCAGAACTATCTCCACCTAAAATCTCTCATTCTTCTACTCTCTCTTTACATGCTGCCTAAATTTTGCATCAAACATGCGTTAAAAACGTTTCTTTCATCCCATGTATCCAGCGATTCCCTAAATAGTGCTAGCTTTTACTACGCATGTATGGGCCTAATCATGCCCTCGGGTTTGCCTATCATAATGGAAAGAATAAAATATTATAACCTACGATGGATATTTATCATCTCTTAAGCGATGCGAAGGGTTTTATCTCGTTTCATCCTCTTATGTTCATGTTCAAAGGCCTTTAGGCCGCATTTTTAGTCCACTATCAGTCTTACTAACCAGTTACGGTACGGTTGGCTTTCTCCTTGTGTTTTCTTTGTTGCTACTAGCAGGCCAACTTATTTCCTCTTCCGACTCACCCACCAAGCCTATCAAGTTCCCAACCATAGTGCTAAAATTCACCGGAAAAGTTTGT
This sequence comes from Fasciolopsis buskii, assembly GCA_008360955.1. Lineage (NCBI taxonomy): Eukaryota > Metazoa > Platyhelminthes > Trematoda > Plagiorchiida > Fasciolidae > Fasciolopsis > Fasciolopsis buskii. The sequence continues at coordinate 21,771 of LUCM01007479.1, forward strand.
AGAGAATTTTTAATAGCTATCTCACCGCTGATTAGCGTCTTCTTGACTCCCAAATGCTTTGCTTCTAGGAATTTTAACATATGTTGCCTGAAATTTCCCGTTCCCATGTATTAGCGGTCGGGTATTAAAAGTTCCCCATGTTGTAATTTTGCATTCGTTCATCGCCATTCTTCTCGACATCAACCCCCATATACTGACTGGGTTCCATCTCACTCACCCTTATTTTTGTCATTTCCGGAAACTTTCCGGAATTTTCGATCTGAGCAGATTTTTAGCCCTAAGTTCTTCCTGTCGCAACTGCAAGAAGCAACCCATCTAGCTTCTGTTCTCCATCGATATTCTTTCGTCAAAACCCACTGCAGACTTCTGATATGGCTTTACAACGACGACGCATTCTTAATTCCAGTATTTTTGCATTTCCACATTTCCGTCACCTCCTTTGGTAGGTAAACTCATCCCGTATCAACAGCTCTTTTTCTTTGGCGACCCAGTTGACCTTGTGTTTTTTACGACCCTTGATAACGACATTAAAATGACAATGACATTCATAGTTGCATGGACGTGATTTTCAGCTCCCCCGCAGCGAATCCCCCTGTTTATCGGCGTTCTCCTCTTTCGAATTGACTTGCTCTTTTTTCTCCGGTATCCATCGTTTTTGTTTGCTTCAAAGGAAACCAGTTCTTGCTTCTGCCATTATCGTAATTATTGAACATGCTTTCAGGATGCTTTCGGCTGTTGCTGTAATGTGTCGCTATCTTGCCTTAGTAGATATTGCAAAAGATGAGCATGCATTAGTAAAACCATCAGCTAACACAACAATAAACGGGATGATACCAACCGAGGCTGGGGGTTTTATTCACTCTCACTTTACCGCGTAGACAACAGGGATACACTCAAAGAATAATGGAAAACGCTGTAATTAAAGGCACTATTTTTTCCCCGAAATCACTTTCATGGATGCAGTGAAAAATGCTTGTCAGAAAACTCACATCTGTGTTCAGTACCGGCTGGCTCCGAATCCAAGCTTACAAACATCTTCACGACGGGCGCGAGGGATGATTCGACTCGGAAGATCAACAACCAAAACCTCTGAGAAGTAAATTATACTTTTTGCATAGTTACACACGTCTCTACCGCGAAGGCGTAAACTACTTTCCACGAAGGCCATTCCAATCCTATCGAACCTTCTGCTGTTTGGTTTATACTTGTCACATGGACATTCCAAGAAGCGATAGACAATTTGGTTCAAGTTTTATCAGAACATTAGATAATAAAAGTTTCATTCTCATTTCCGATGTCAGTAGAGAACTGCGTGATTTAGATTTGGGATTGGTACACACTTGCCTTGTCCTTATGAAATTCTGCGCGGGTGTCCATAAAATGGAAGTGTCATCACGCAGTCAATGCAACCCGTTAACAACCAGATCTCAAAAACTCAGCCTCAACGACGAGTTAGGTATTCCCGCGTTATAGCGGGAAATCGCTTCAGCGTTATCTTTGGTTTCTTCAAAAGTGTTTCACCTGCGCTGAATTTACTTATTATCTGGATGAAATGAGGGGCCCGTGAATTTCCTTCGGCCTGAATAAATGCACTGCTTAATCACCAGCGCCAGCTGCTTTTACGCAAATCAAAATATAACCTTCGTCGCACACATCTGAGACAGGAATTGAGGCCGTTTGAAACAGATTTGATGCCTGGGCATGTGCATCTAAAGCTCATTAAACGCGTATTCCTTCCTACATGTTTGCTTCCAGCGATCAGTCAAAATGTTAGACCCTGTCGATGGAAGTTTGTTGGCGATAACGGGAAGTTGAGGAAAACGGCCAACTCCACTGAGTTAATGTTCTGGAGGGCCGAGTGTCATAAAGGGTAGCCGGAGGACGAACGGTGAAATTCTTGGAGAGCCTCCTCACTTCTCTGAAAAATTTGCTTTCAGCTTAGCGGAAAAACTGCGCCCCTCATTGTTTGCAAAGTTGAGAGAAAGATATCGTTAACTTGGCCTTTTTACCCCTCCAAGCAATTTGTTACCCACTTTAGTAACTAGAACCCTGGGCGATCTTCCTAAGGGCTGACGCTATCGAGATGACCCTCGGCAACCTATTTCGTCCGGGATTTCGGTGCATCGGGCCGTTGATAAAGTTGACCAGGCACCCTGTCCTTACGTCTGCTCACCCACGTCTCACAGCTACGCAAGTCTGATCATTCTGATGCAGCCTAAATAATCTTATAAGAGGAGAAATACTGAAAAAGGTGGCCAACAATCGTGACATTCGTGCGGTAGCTACACAAACAGAGGGCGTATTTGCAAGTAGAAAGTGATGGCTGATTTGCTATTCCGCCGGTCTACCTTCATTCCACATCTTTTCAACCCACGTAGTGCTTTCTTTTCACCAGCTCAACTGCACTGAAGCAGGATGATTTTGACAGTGTACCCTTTTTTGCATCACTGGTTGAGGTGACTTGAAAAATTTCAAAGAAGTGAAGATAATGATTTCACCATTATACTTCAGCTGGATCCCTTTCCAGTCTCTTTTTTCAGTTTTGCTGTTTTGCACCTTGGCAGTCCTAGCACTGCTTGCAGCAATTTATAACGTTTACTCGGCACTCCAACAAGTCCAGTCGGTTCAAGTAGCCCCAACGTTCTCCTTAGACTAATAATCAAAATTAGTCTGGTTCTCCTAGGTTCTAGAAGGCCGGAGCACGGGACGATCTGACGTCTACTGATATGTCACAGCAGAAGTAAGGGAACGTGTCCAGAGGCACAAGAAATTATATCAGCGAGTGAAATGCTATGTTAATGCTCGGGAAACTGCAATTTGCCGCGGAGTTCAAAAGGAAATTAAATCTCCTTCTGACTAGCCCCAGGAAGTTGTCTTCATACTTGTACTGTCGTAAGTGGCCGTTTAAACGATGCTAAAAAGAACCAATATGAACTGAAATCAAGCTTAAAATAAGGGAACCATCAACCTGGCAAAAACTAATGCAAGGTAGGCAAAATTTATCTCTGAAAGCGGCCAAGTATATAAGAAGTCAACGAGATTATGAGGTAGCGATATCAAACTGGTTGGTGGAACTAAGGAAATGATCTAGAAAATTGGCTGAACTTCCTCACAAATTGAATTTTAAACCGCTGAAAGGGTAAGGACTTTGACACATATGCTTTGGGTCGAAACGCAGTGTGAGACTGTAGGTTTAACAGATTGGATGTGAAACGGCAAACAGAGCGAGAACAACAAAAAACGTACACCTTCAGGCATGGATACAAGGAAGATAAGTGGAAGTGTGATGATGGCGCATCCACAGTGAGAGAAATATTACTGTTTGCCTAAACCTGAACGATTTGAATGACACGTTTTGTTTTATCTGCAAATTTCAACGATGTCTCAGAAATGCTGACATGAGATGACAGCAACATGGTAAATAAAAATGAGCGTATTTTTCTCCCTGGGTGGTTGGCTAACAGTTGGAACAGAGGGCTCTTGACGACGGCCATTTTTGTACAGACATTTTTTGCCAAAATCCAGTGGGAAATGCAACAAACATTCCAAAATGGGTTTGTTTCTGCTGTAATTGTTTTAACGGCCGGGGTTGCGAAGTTGCAGTTGTGCGCAGAACTTACGTGGGGTATATCTACGCCCGGACTGTTGCGAGCCACAATTCTGGCGGTATTCCAGCAGTATCAAATTGGTAGAGGAGGGTTAGCAGGGGAATATCAGTTAAGTCGAATACATAATACAGGGCGACGGCCTCATTCTGCCATTGCACTAGACCTTGCATGGTATCGGAGAATTGTAATCAGACGTTGTCGGCCAATTTTAGTCAACGTCATCCAAGGTAAGCTTTTTCTTCACACAGCATTGAAGCCCAGTGTGGAAGGCAACAAAAAGCCGTAGTGCCATCTGGTAGCCAAACTGCATATTGATGGGCAACGAGAAGTTGAAGAATTTGTGGCTCCGGACAGGGACAGTTTTAAAAATATCAAATTCACGAGGAGAGGTTTCTGTGGACGGGACTCTTGAAAAGGGCACTAACTTTCTTTCTCAGCTTGCCCCCTCCCTGGATACTGCAATGGCACGGTTTCTGGATAATGTGAGGGGGATTTGTGGATGGTCTTAACTGACAGAGCAGAGCCCCTTTTACCGGTATGCCAATAAATTTCATTACACTTGGGTGCACCATTAAGTCTGGGGCACAAGATACTTGCTGATCACAAATAAATGAACGAGCTGCCTTCAATAATTCCATGCTCTTCTCCAGTAACCAATACTGCTGCCTATTACAGGGACGCAAAGGTCTGCTTGTCTCCCTTTAAGGTTATCAGGCCAGCCTTCTGGTTCTGCCAACTGTTTTGTGGGACAATACAGATCTTCGATTAAGATTTCATAATACGAAGTAAACAAAACCTTGCGCGATTATTTGATTGTTTTAATTATATGCGTCGCCACCGTTCGTGTTATCCGGTCATTCGGAAATTATTTTTCAGTGGAATTCTATCCAGCTTCTTCCCCAGTTGAAACTGCGCGGCCAGCATCTTTAGACCTTATAGATTGAAAAATATTTAAAATGAAGCTTTTCTTTCAGACTCCCAAAACAAAACAGTTATTCCGCTAATGGTCTCTGATGACCTCCAAATTTCTTTACTTTCCTTCTGATTTTCGTTTATGACATTTCTACAGCTTATGGTATGTCGCAATCTTGTGATTGGTCGCCTGTTGAGTGGACGCTAACTTTTCTGGTTCCATTAATAATCATGGATTTGGAGGCCATTTAACTTTTCTTCTCATCCACCAGTGGTTTCTGCTAAATTTTAGCAGAGACTTGTTGACCGTAAACCGTTTTACTTGTGCAGACTACCCGCTCTTGGTGCGAGTAAATGTCAGACTGTGCTGCAGGATTTGCTCAGCTGAGGCATCTTGTTAACTGTCCATAAGTATACCAATTTGTCTTAATGTACCACGAATTTGCCGTGCTGCGCTCTAACGTTTCTATTTCTACTATTTTCTTCACCATATATAATGTATTTTCTTCCCTTGCACTTCTGTTTCTCCTGTCTTCGTGCATGTTTCTCGCAAAATGAGGTGTTTCAGCACTTTCCCTGCTTTGATCGTTCGGTCCAAATGTATCCTGGCCAAGCCTCTGGCTAATGTATTGCACGGCTGAAGTGCTGTGTTTTCGGCACAAAACTACCCCATTGCGTCTCCTTTGCAACTCTACTAAGCTCTTATCAAAATAAAGGTGGCTTACTTTGGCAGAATACCACGACTCTAATTTACTATCTGCTTGTCAAAGAAGGTCTCATAGAATTTAAAAAACGCTGCCACTTTTGGATAATAACAACCATCATAATTTAACGCCGGTAGGATATGAAACGGCTGCTTGTTTAACCTTATCACTCAGGGGCAATTTTAGCATAAAATCTTACGTAATAGCATGGCTTGACGACCCACATATAACAACGCTTCCCTCATCAAGAAAAGTACCCTACAAATTGATTCAGGGTTATATTAGGTTGAAGAAATTGGCTTTTGTTTCGATGGACGATCTGGTGGCTGCGGCCGCAAGTGTTATTTACAACGTGGCCACGAGTTGTACGGTGTACCAACGCAACGTTCCCCTCCGAAAACAGGCTTGGTTTCATTGATAAACAATGTTGTTTGATTTCAGCATGCCCAGGAAAAATTTAGCGATTATTTTCCTGGAGCGGGCTGAAAATTTGACCAAGATTGCCCCGATAAGTGCGCCGTGCGTAACTTGTTATCTAAGCGGTGATCAAAAGTTTCCTTTGCAAGGAAGTTCCGTAGTCAGTCGTCGCTGGAAACCATTTGCAGTCCCATACCACTGACGTGGTGGTTTTGGTTTATGCATCTTCGGAGAGCAAAATATCTCATTAGCACCCCTTTCGCTTGTCGGGGAAGCTAGTTCCATAAGGGAAAGCTCTCTGGCATCTAAGGTCTTGCAGAATTTTACAATAGTTTTCATTCAACAGTAGCGTATTACGGTAGACGAACTTACAAAGAAATCTCATATTCCACCATTACTGACAGTGATATAGGTGTGTTTTCTTATCGGTTCGAGACCAAAATTCGACAAAAATAGTATGCGTGCGCAACAGGGATCCAGAAGGGCAAACCGTAAGGAAAATACACAAACAAGAAAGCGGAGTGGATGAAAAAAAGAAGTCTTGCTGCACAAGGCTTGAGCCAAATCAAAATTCGCTTAATACTCAAATAATGCAAAGGATAGTTGCATTGGAGATGGACAGCCGCAAATGCAAAAATAAAGTTTCTTCGGATAAATCAGTGACCACTGATCGGGGGGGGGGAAATATGAAAAACGACTCCTGGAGCAAATGGAGTGTTGGTATAAAAAGCAGGGTTGGACTGGCGTGCGACAGCTGAAGTCTGACTGGGAAATACCGAGGAAGGGACACAGCTGAACCAAGTAAAGAGCTTGATCTGGCAGCATTAATCGTCAGTGAGGCCTTCAAAGAGATCGTATCGTAGGTACGGAAAAATACAAAATGGCAAGTTGTTGCGGAAAGAAGAAATTACGATTAGTTGCGTGTTACGTGCAAAAGATGGTGTAAACTGGTAACATGAAAGCGAATGTAAGAGCCGACGGGCCAGGGGAAATACATTTCAATCCCGTAAACGCAAATAACAGGGAAAGACACTTGCCTCAGTCATGCGAGTACAGTGGATTTTCTCCGTTGTATACTCACGTGCGGATCGCCAACCTTGGTCTGTTTCAAAAGGTTTTTGATATTTTAGGATTCACAGATTAACGGGGTAGTGAAGTCCATGCATGCTAACAATATTACGGACTCTTTGCTCAAGCAGACTGGTCGTACATTTTTTGTTTTACTTTCCAGTGGTGCTTCCAGGAGCTAGGGTGAATTGTCAAGAGAGTTCAAAGCTGGAAGTGACAGCAGCAAAGTGATGTCCAGGTAGAAGGCCTTTTGCTGTTCCGTGGTCCTGACCGTATTTTTGGACTCCAAACTCTATTCGAAAACCACGTATTGTACTCTTGATATCAGCATCCCCGCCCAAGAAAACTCCAGGACAGCATCCGTCAAAACAACAGGAGGGGCTGTAGACCATTTAACTCTGGTCGCATAAAATATCTACCAGGGGCGTTGCACTGGCTGCGATGGTAGGAGCCAGCATTTGCCAGAGTTTCAAGCCCAAAATGGACAGAATCTTTATAATGGTAACATGAAGTGATTTTCCCATATTTAATTGGGTGTTATGGGGCGATGGCAGCAATGTTCTCGTCGATGGGATTAAGTAGGAAATACTGATAAACCCAGTCGATACCAGGTGTGTGGACCGTTTGCTAGAGCAGAAGTAGGGGGGCCGCAGTTCTGCAAATATCGATGTTGAGAGTGACAAACAGACGGTGAGCTTGAGATAGCAATAAAAGAGAAAGGCAGACTGGAAGGTATCCTATTTGGCTGTTAGTTTAAGCGGACAAGTGGATAAAATGTTTTTGAAAGTACACAGATAGGTAAACAGTTTTGCTAATTCAAGTAGTGGTTAGCACTTGGTTTAGAATAGGTCATTTGGTGCAACTGGAAATTGCAGGTTAACGATGGATCAAAATGAAGGCAAAAAATCATCTTTGGAAAATAATGTTTTAATTGCTGGGCAAAAAATGCTGAGGCTGAAATCTCAGTTTAAAAGCCATGGATAGCTCTATTAAAGAACAACGTCAATTTTGAACACACAAAGGGATAGAAGAAAACAACAAAGAAACCCGGAGAGTCTGTGATAATGTACATCAGATGCGTTGGTAAAGCCAAAACTTGCGGAGACCTTCGACATGAGAAAATGGATAAAAGTGAAAAGTAAGGTGTGCCGCTGGACGGCTGGCTAACCCTCCGTCAAATAGTTGATAATTCAGTAGCTTTCACAGATAATGAAGTTATGTTTTCAGCGCACCAGGTTCGAGTAACAAAGTTATCCAATGGGCGCATCATTACAAGCTTCGGTTGATGTGTCCAGGCACTAATCCGTCAAGCAATCGGTAGTGCTAATACGCCGCAACGAATTCATGCCGTTCAACTGGCGGAAGAACTGGAATTGGTTGGGGAGAGGGGAACAAAATATATAGCCTGGAGTACGCCGGTGTATTAAATTTTCCGGGGAGGTTTCAAATAGAAGCCTTCGATAAAATTACGATGGGTTGTACTCGCCTGTAGTGGCTTGAAACCGTTTTTTAAAATATTAGGAAAAAACCAGCTTGCAGGTGACGTCGGGCACCTTGCGAGGGGAGGCAGAGGAACAGCTGGGAGGGGTCGGTAAGGGATTATTGATAGTTCATTACACACACCGCAAAATCAATCCAACTGCCCGGAAGAAGTCTGCCGAGAATGGTTTTCAGACAATTTATCGGGGTTCCTGAAAGGCATGGTGGCTTGTAAGCCGCTATAGCGTGAACCCTGAGAGAATATAGTTCTGCTTAGTCTTTCAGGGTCATCCCTTAATTGTTATCCGGGCGAAACTCCGGTGGCATTTTTCGGACAAGAGAAGAGCGCTTTTCAACCGCCTACATCTTTCCCGACCATCTTACGTTTGGGTGCAACACGCCAAGTTCACGGATCTGTGGGGCGGATAATTTTTCCATTTTTACGACCACAGTGCTATTTATCTCAGTTTAAACGGCCATCAACTTTGCATCTTCGTGCTCAGGTGGCAGCTGCTATCTCACAACACCTCACATGTGCTCACACCAAAGCAGAGTGACGGATAGAGAAGGTCGGAATTTGAATAGTAAGTTGGGGATCTACACGGAACTTTTTCGCATGCAAGAACTACGTTGACTGCGGCACTGAGCCATATTATCTGTTGCTTACAACCATCTTTCCGGAGATGTTGAGGGCTTCAAAGAGGTAGCCTAACTACGTCGGAAACAGACAATTCACCGGTTGAAGCTCTAAAACCTATTTCTCGCGTCATCGACTGGCCACTCCAAAAACTTCTCCCACCATTACCGTTCCGGTAGAATAGCGTACGACGACACAGTCATTTTGTGGGCACGCGCAAGACATGTACATACCAACTCAATCTGTTCTGGTTAATTGCCCACCCTAAATAATGGATCCTGAGACACAGTAACCTATGTTACCCCGTCAAGTTACTCGCAATACTCTCCCACCATATTCTACCGATAATAAGAGAGCACGGGATTTAAACACCAAAGGTCTTCGCATGTCGACTCTAAACGCCTCATGTCAGCGTCATACAGCAATAAAACACGGCTGATATTGAGCATATCCGGCATTTGATTGATAACTAGATGTCAGGCTAACATTGTAGGTGCCTCAGGGTAGCCAAACTATGGTCAACTACATTTTTTTCAGTGTGAGACCGTCAGGCGCGGCACAACTACCCAAGCAAATAGATTTTTGGAATTCACCAGTTTGTCCCCACACCAGTACGGTTTGACTTCCAGCAAATCTGATCCCGCAAAGCATTTCAAACCTTCAAATTTTAAAGCGCATACCGAGTCCACTTACGACTTTGTTCAGACAAGCGAGCAAAACATATGTCTTGCATGGATCTCCACTGGTTACCGTAACATCTGCATATTCTGTATCAGGCGGATCCTTGTTCGAATATATTTCAATGGTATTATTCACACATGAGAGTATAGCTGCATTCATGTTCATCTGTTTGACAAATTTAAAAAGGGAAGTCAGTGGGGAGTAGCCCCAAAGAAATCTATTTCCCATGGTGTGCTCGGGCACAAAAAAGCCAAAATCTGAGTCCGGCCTCATTTTTAGGCATACAAAATTTAAATGAAATGAGTTTCTGTGACAAGCCAATATACAAGAGACAGTGGCAATCAGGTGCAGGATCAACGGAGTCGAAAGCCTCTCTCAAATTAAAAAAGCGGAAATCCTGAGCCTGCAAAACATATCTGCGATATAAGATGTATTGCGAAGCAAAACTTTGTTCTGTACAACCACAGCTGGGACGGACTTCCGCCTTGCTGTCTCACTTATCTTTCGCAAGTATCCATTAGCCGGTGGAGGCTAATGCCCGTCAGCAACTTTGATGCCTTGCATGTCACACCAAATCTGTGGCCTCCATATGAGAAACCATCAGCTTTTCGTAAACTGACAGTATCATCCCGGCCTTCGGCAGTTTACTTCTTTGCCCAGACTGATCCTGGGAGTTTTGACGATTCATGAGTTAACAATTTGCCATGAGGATCCTTTTGAAGCTTCGTTTCTTTCAATTTAGGGTCCACAGAAGATGCCACAAGGAATTGCGGCTCGGCTGTTTTGCTCAGCGGCACTAATGGTTATGGGGGGAAAACGTTTGCAGGTGTTACTTGAATCTAAGCCTTTATTTCACTTAGCTGCCTCCAGCGTGCCACTTATCATCTAATCTCTGATAACTTCTTCGCCACCAGTTAATCGGTCAACTGAAACACAATTAGACGGTTTTGGGAAGATTTTTCCAAGCCGAGAGAAGGAGAACATTTGGTGGCTCATATTACTCGCGTTGAGTACGGTGATTCGGGCCAAAGGCCACGGGACGCAACCGGATGCATTGTTTCCAACGGTGTTCTTGGGATCTGTAGTGATTCGGCGAAAGTCTTCGTCAACAGAGCAAGAGGCACCTCGGCTGTGGCAAGATCGCCGGCGTTAGTCCATCAAATGGGTACGTGAAATTAATTAGTGCACCCTGCTGCTCTTTTCTTTCTGGGTTACCTACCCTCTTTACAGGTCCCATAGCGTTGGTACCAGACCGGACAAGCTGGACTAAGCAGGCGCTAGTGGGACTGAGAAGTCGTGTGGCATTTTTTCGGTATGACTTCAAGGAACTCACTTGGCTTTGGCAATGCTCGAGAACACGTAGTGTTGGTTGCAGAGAGGTTTGGGGAAGTGGGCCTTATTAGTGACTCGCAGAACTGGGTGCTCACTGCCTTGTATACTGAAGAGATTATTACTAGAAGGATTTTTTTGGGGAATCGTCGCGGGAGGTCGCGCCGGATAGAGCCCAGTGTACAACATTTATTATCCACCCGTCCGGTAGATAATATCAATGGACAGCTAGCCGGGCGTGTATGATGGACTGGAAGATTTAGTAATAGGTGGTATGGCAGAGTTTGAAGGTAAAGTTAAAGTATGGCCAAAGCTGTGGATGTTTTTAATAGGGTATAATACCAGCCAATCACCTTAATAAACACTCAGCCAATAATCATTGATCGAATTATTCAGCATATTCTTCTGAATCTAAACAGATTTTAACACCCCTAAAATCACCCGACACAAGTCATCAGAAAATCCACCCACGGTTACCAACCCAAAGATTTACATGGCAGGGCTCTATGTTTCCCGTTATTCCCAATTTTCAACAACCTACCGGATGATATCATCCGGCTGCTTGCATAAGCGAAGTACCAAGTTCGATAAACTTTGGCCTGATCCTGTCTTCTGCGTCGATTGCCGTTACTCAGTTATCCAGATTTCAATTCTCAAATGCTGGCCGTCCTTACTGTGACCGTAGGATGTCCATGAGTGTGAGCATGAGATGCGCTATATATCCAATATGTGAGTATGCAAAAGCATATAGGACGGCGTTCAGTTAGATGGGGAAAGAAAAGGGTCGGTAGTCACGGACAAAATGTAAACATAGATTAGAGATAGTTTAGGGGTTTACATTTTGTCCGTGACTACCGACCCTTTTCTTTCTCCATCTCACCGAACGTCGTCCTATATGCCTTTACATACTCACATATTGGATATATAGCGCATCTCACGTTCACCTGGGTGTCTGAACTCATAATTTGAGGCAGACAGCAGCACACCTAGAAATTACAATTTGCAGTAAACACATTCACCTTTTTACTCTCTGCGCCGATTCCACGACTGCCCGATCTCCAATCCGCACATGACAGCAGATCCAGACAGTCGAGTCCAGTCATCCTCGTAGGCCTTTCAATTCTGCCCAAGCATGGACAACATTCTTATGATTTGGCTAGTGCGGGTTCTACTCAACTAGCATAATATGCTACTCTGAAATCGTTTTTGGCTTTCCTCACGGAAGCCATATCCATCCTTTTTTATCCGCAGGCTCCTCGCCGTTCCTCAGAATAGCGCAGTTCATAGCTAGGTCCACCGTTTTGTTCGGCTGAAATCTGTTGGTCATTTCCGGTGCAGCGCGGTGCAAATGCAGCCAGGTTAGCGGGTTACACCTGCAACCACCTTTCAAAAGTGTCAGAAATTTTGAGTCTCCAGCGCACTGTCGCTCTCACTAAGTGGCATCAGTGTGATTTGTATGTTACTCCTGCTCGCAGGACATCTCCCCAATTTCTTTTCCATTCAGTGATTCTGTCAGATCTTGATCGATGCATCGAACGGCCTCAAGCAAACCGTGCGTTGAAGAAGCTTCAATCCGTCTGCATCCCACTAACTGCTTTCCGAATATTTCCCTTCAGTTTGACTTTACTGAAAGGTTAATTTCCAGCCATTCCATGTATCACTGACAGGAACTCAGAACGTAATCCCTTAATCATTCATGTTTATCCATCACAGGCAACTCTTGTAATGCAAGATTTTGGTTTATTTGTCTTTTCCATCTGCTGCACTGATTTTGTTACTCCTTATATTTTTTGTCCCGTTGGAGCCGACTCATCGTGCTTCACTCGTGACCCATAAACATTCGAACGACAGTGTAATCGTGGCAGTTCAAAATTTATTCTCGTAAGCTCTTCCTTCTTCTGTAGTCCTTCTCTCTTCGTTCGCCTAACCAACTAGTCTCCTATTAATTTTACAATAAGCTCTGCTGGACGTGTGTTTTTCGTCGCCAATCGGACCTGGAAGACCTAGGAGTAGTTGAGAGGGTATCGACGATTGGTTTGACGTCACTTAAAAAACCCAAGCAGCAGAGCGTGTTCTATATGGGGATATAACTTAAAAATAATAACAATAATTTATATTTCTCGATTTGCTAAATACATGAGCAAGGCTAGATCAATATTGTGCATTGATGATGCAGAAGAAACGTGAGTATTAGAAATCTGCAGAGAAACGTGGATATATGCTACTTTGGATTGCTCGGGGGCACGACCAGAATCTGCGAGTTAATAAGCAATGCAAAAGTATGGCAGGCAAAACTGAAAACTGTACATGCCGTTTTGCAGTATTTTACGGCGTTTTTTGGAACTGCCCGTGAGCACAGGACTGCGAGTCATTTCGTGTTTAAGTGCAGTAAATTTGCGTGTCGTCCGCGCAACATTTGACAGAAGCTCAATGGCGGTTGTCAAAATACGGCTAGGTTCCGCAAGCATCAAAAGCATTACGTGATGGACAGAAATGTTAGGCTGAGATGAAGGTATGATAACTGGATTGCAATTGGTCAAAACTAAGAGGAAAATCATGCAAACTGGATAAGATAGTTGCATTTAGCAACAATAAAGGGGCCATAGAATGCAGAAAGAGGCGGAGGAATATTATACATTTTGCCGGACTATATGGAAACTGACGTTTTATAAAACGTTTTGCGATAACAATATGGAACTCTGAGGACTACTGATTGTATTCCCGTGCAGCTGGCGGCAAACTGGATTGAGAGGAGCAGTGGAGAAGAAAAGATTGTGTAAGAAGTAAAATTACGTTTTAAATACATTAGTCATGGATATCCACCAAGTTATCATTTTTGTTGTCGAATGTTTTGATTTAAGATGGCAATATACGTGGGGAGTTGGAGGGGGTGCCCAAGGCATTCCAGCAGCAGTAGTAACTGTTTTTGTCTAGTCATGAATATTCTCCTCGGTAGGAGTATCCAAGGCGATCAGCGGCGTGGTTTGGGTAGAAAGAACCGGTACTCGAGCGTCATATCTGGATATCCGGAGTGAGAATCTAGTATATTTGGAGTTGTCCTTACGGGGGTGGATCTCTTACCCACACAGCTTACCGGATTAGATGGTGTTCCGGAAAATTTCCGAAGAAATTCGGTGAATCCGGTCATTACACTCGGAAAATGCCCAGAAATGCTACCGGTACCAGTCCGGTACCGGATGGGCACCAGATGTGCACTGGAAAATCGTCAGACCACTCTTTTACTGCTCCCATTCCTCGCTTTCGCCCTTCACATTGGCTTGGACTATCAGATCGCCCATCGCGCTGTCTGTTTATAATTTGTACTTAATGTCGAGGCCCGTGATACTCCAACGACAGTTTTTCACCCAAGCGAGCTGATTCGGTAAGTACAAACGACGCATGAAAGACGCTGGTATGTACCCCCAAAACGGCCATTATGCTACAAACGGATGCTGTGAAACTGTACGCGCATAACGGAACCAAACTGGAAAATTTAAGACTGGTTGTGAAAACAATTGATAGTTACAAATAAAACAATAAACATTACATTCAATTTTTATATAGGCCTATCAGTTGCATTGGCAGCCCCCCCTGCGAAGGAAAGGAAAACAAAAAGGTGTTTTTTGTGCTTTCGTGGTATTTAAAGTGATAGCAATTACTTATAATATAATACTTCAATGATACTCAAATTCACCAGAACGTAACCCAATATGTGGGCTTTTTCACGTTTACCTTTTTATCCTGCGCCCGTAACCGCGATCCCGGCGTCCGTAAACCAGTGCTTGATATTCACGGTGAATTCGTCTTGAAAGGCCAATATGTACCCAAAGGCGTCATTTTGGTGGATAATATGAAGTATCACTCAACCTTACCTGTCACCACTAGTGTTAATCTGTGGTTTGCGATGGATGATTTTCCGGATGAACCCGTCTAGTTGCATCTCAGCGCCAAGCCCTCCCTATCGGAGATGACTGCAATTGTCGGATAGTGATGCCTACGTCCCCGCAAAAGCAGCGCTTCAGGGCATTAGCCTATATATCACTTCCATCAATATGGTGAAACTCACTGTCGCGTCGTAGTTGTTCACGCATTGAGGTCAGCTTCTAGGCACATCAATTCTCGATCGGTGTTCGCGCGTAGGTTGGTGTTGAGCTCTTGGGCTATCACACTGATGGCACTTGGTGAGTCTCGTTTTTATGGACTCGACAGTAACCAGAACATCGTTGACAGCGGCGGAGGCACGTTCGATGTAATCTATTCATAAGAGCTTACTTCGGGACATCTCACCTCTCCAAATTTTCGTATACACCGGTAAAGCAGTGCTCTGGGCCAACCTAAACGGCAGTCGTGAAGGTGATATATTTTATTTAAATGGAGCTTGTCTAAGTGGAGCCTCCGCAGTCTCCGGACTCCCAGGCTGACCCGTTAAGGGTACTAAATGGACAGGGTGCTATATAGTAGTTTCATATTTATACAGTTGTCTCACTTAGAGGACACCGCGCTGGTATCCAGCACACCCAGGAGATTTTGGTAGTGCCAATGGAGAAACATAAGTAAATAAGGTAAGCGAAACAGATTAATTGTAGAATATTGCTGGGAGAAAGTTCTTTGTTACGGTTTAATCCAATGAGCAACTGGATTCAACGATGAACCTTCTCCCAAACATGATTTCATCTTGAAGTTAACCTAAATAGCGTAAATAATAAATGAAATATATACTTCCAGGGAACCATATCCCGGTGTATCGTTGAGCAGCTCATCTGCTTGCAACAGCAATCGCTGATAGTGTACAAACGTCGTTGTGTGTTGCCATTTTACTCTGCCACTGTCGCCGAGCCAATTGCAACAGAGTAGTCTATGAAAAATTTTATCGGTATATGCATCTAAAATAATGGGCTGTCAACCATAAGATGATACAGAATTACGACAAATAAAGAAAAGCTGACTTTACTTTGCGAAACTGTGTAATAATGGAATAAAACTGAAGAAGACATAGTAGAAACACTTACACGTCGTATCAATGAAGGGAACAGTGACAACGTCTTCCTCTAAACCACCAACACGGAACGCATAAGTGTGTGCAATGCATGAGATAAGTAAAAAGGTCGGTGGGATTATGGAAGAATTGAAAACTGATTTCGTCATTAATTGTATTGATCACGTAGATAGGCCCGTGGCGAACAATGACAGCGTTCATGGGCGCTGTGCAATACAACAGCATCCTCCTAAAGGTAAAGGGATTTTGGCTTCCACGAAAGCGGAGCATCGGGCTACCGCAGTCGTCCATCGTCGTACACGGTAGCAAGCACTCAGTAGCGACCGACCCACAAATCCGACGGTGCAACTTTTGCGCTAAATTACTTGGTCCGTGAGTGCTATACTTCAGAAAGCTCAACATTTTTCCGTTTAGAAAGCATGAAAATGTGTCCAGCGTACCATGATGCAGCACGTCCGATGGATGATGGATTAAACTGTGCATATTACACACCACATTTGACATACCTTAGAAATAAGGAGACTATGGCACAAAAAGGTTCCAGGGAGATGGCAAGAGTACCACAGGTTTCATACAAAAAGGACGAGTCAGTGGTAAATGGAGACAAAAAACAAGAAACCGTTCGTAATCGTTACCCAGCAAGAAACTTCAGAACATGCAGGCCCTATGTAAAGCAAAAAATACGAAACGCTTCGGCTTTTCAAAGCTCCACATCGTCAACATGACGGCACAGCTGCTGGAAGTTACACGGGGCGTTCCCCTGAAAAGACGCAATGCGCTTGCCAAATGCCTTAGCAGAAGACGGGACGAGAAGATTAGGGCTGACCCAGAGACCAGGCAACTAAAAATCAAATACAGTTTTCGTTACTTCAGAAAGAACCAAGCGAACCTAGTCAATAGTGAAAGTCGCAGCCATGTACATAGGTAAGGTCAAAATGGATCGACGCCCATGTGATATCTCGGATGCTTTTTTGAAGAAAAACCATTCTCGGGTATTTTTGACTTCACATAGGGGTATTTGACCCGTTATGATAGTGCTGACCACGCTGGATACATTTATCGCAACCGTAGTATCCGATGGGTGCATTAACTTGCCGAATGAATGCACTACCTGCGGTATCACAAACCACGGATGCCAGACAAACTGTAACAGAAACATTACTAACTTTCATACCTTTAGTCAATAAGGCAGCCAGCGCAAAGATGGTTGGCCTCAAGGACGCACTGAAATCCGACGGCTTGCCGACAACGTAGTAAGGGCCCATAGCGATCGCAGGGGGACAGACTGGCTTTATAACCCGTGACAGCATCGGCCACAACGCATATTGGATGACCAAAAGTGATCGTTCTATCACAGTTTAAGTGCAATTGCAATTCATCGGCTGTCTTTTAGGAGCGCCTTCATTTCCCAGCTGCACATATGTACAGTTAACAAAAAGTACTGATGGGCATGTGATTGGTGTTCGGAACAACGTCCTAGGGTCTCGGCTAACATTCGGCAAATGGGAATTTAAGGCTTGCAGAATGCCCCGTCGTTTTACCTGTTAAGCAAAACCGTGAAAAGGCCTTCCGTACAGACTGTTATTGAATTGATATACCTGTCTGAGGACGATGTACACTGATGATAACAAACTGCGTCTAATAAAAAGTGCAAAACTACCCAAAACTTCAGCCATTCCTTTCTGATAGATCGATACTTCCGACACTTGCACCTTTGGGGCTGAACTTGTTATGCAGCTGTTCAAATTCACTTGCAAGGGACACCAAGTTGAGATATTGAGTGGACAAGGCTGCTAGCTAACTGCAGCTGGGATAACGGTGGTGGGAATTCCCGGTGTGATGCAATTACTCCAGACATTTCTTGAAGCTCTCTAGCGGCAGCAGAAGTCAAGGCTCCTAGAGATGAAATGGGGGCCATTTTCCTTACTGCGACTACTTAACTGCGGGGAATGATTCCTGTGTTCTTATAATGTTGCCTGGCCGCATACAGCACACCGCATAGCGCCCAAACACTACTTCCTTATGTGATACGGCTTTCATTTATCCAAATCAGACATGCTGCACTAAATATCACAGTTATTCTTTGTGAGAGAATATGCAGCTGTGAAAGCGCAAATCGCTTTGGCAATGCAGAGTAGCATGCATAATTGCATCTACGCGAAGGAATTTTGGTGAAATACTAAAGTATTCCACGAAACAGCACTTACTATTGCCCTTGATTTTAAAACTTTCTACTCAAATTCTAGTTATCTGCAAAGCTTTTATCACTAGAGTCTGTCCAGTCAATCATATAATGTACGAGAACAATGCACCATAACAAAACGCACATCTTTTGCGGAAACATAAAGACAGACCAAAATATCCGTCAGTAAACCAGATAACTGAATGTGTTTTGGCAGGTTCAGCGGCACAGCGAACACTTCTCAAGGTTCAATACATCACAAAGAGCAGACAACCTGTCCGCGCCCGAAGAAGCCTGACTTCAGTAAAACAAGGTGGTTATGATTTTCGGGTATCCACTAGAGTCACTCCACAAAATACAAGCATCAATTTACTCCCCTTCTTGTTCTGGGAAAGACTTCATGGTTTCCTGTCAATAAAAGCATACCACTCTGTGCGCAGCCGGTTTCGTATTCCCAGCGGACAGAAAGCGTAGGCAGTCTGCCAGTTTGGTGGTACTGAGCGTAGCCTGGATGGGGGAGCTAAAACATAAAAGACGGAAATAGTCTGACTACGGTTTTAGCTTGGAGTTATGGTGATTATTGAACTGTGAAAAAATAGAGGCATCATCCGACCTAATTTTGGTCGTGTGAATGAAAAATTAGGGGGGCACTTTGCATGTATCGCTGTCAGTGTGCTTCTACCAGTGATCGCCAATCTGAGAAATTGGGAGCGGCAGCAAGAAGCGAAACAGGTAAGGTAAAATGCCATGATGTATGACGAAGGATAAAGAATTAAGATGAAATGACCTTAAGTCAACTGTCGGAGGCTTTATTGATGGTACCTTGGAATGTTGCCCTGGTTAGTAAAACAGGACTTATGTTAGGGTCACCAGGGTCATACTGGAATCAAGTTGCCATTATACTGCAAAGTGATTTGGCTGTAAACAAGTTGGTTACTACTTCGGGGTATAAGATGTCGAGTTTTTGACCGTTGCCACATCACCATACTCCGCCCTGCCCACCTAATAAAGGGAATAGGAACGTGAATGAAGAATTGTGGAGGCTGATATGTTAAAAATAAGAGGAAACAGTTGAACTACGGCATCACGTAATGTTTTTGTTGATTCAGTCTGTTTTTTTGACGGAGCTGCAAGACGAACAGCATAACAGGAAGCCGTTGGGGTTAGTATTCTTCAGAAGAAAATCGGTATAATGTGGCACGGCTTTGGGTACCTAATTTGAGTTCAGTTAGAAGTCTAATTGGCCTGCGGAAGCTTGGCCTAGACTGATGTTGGTTCCAGTAAAGCTTAGAATTGAGGATGCGTTGAGAAATTTGGATTAAACATTCTTGAATTCTCTTGGATTCTAGCAGAACCGGAAATGGTCCGGTACCTTATTCTATAAGTTTAAATAAACAGTTGTGATGAATTTTGACTTAGAAGACACTTTGGAATGGGGTATTTCACGGGATAACGGTAGATTTCTGATAACCGTTATCCGCGCTGAACTTCCGGTTTTAAAGACAAAAAGCCCAAAGCCACATCTTGTAATATGAAATTGCATTCGGAAAGAGCAGGCAAATAAACGCAGGCTAAAGGAGAATGACAGCAAGGTGACATGTATGAAGATGAAATAAAAGTATTGGAAAACGATGTATACTTTATTTCTACATCAGTTTATATAAATAAATAATGCGGCACTAATCGCCGGCATACTCTCTCCGAGAATAGAAGAATTTATTCGTGTAGGGAAGAAATAAAGAAATACGTCTTCAAATGCTCCCAATTTTGGGACGGTTGTTTTGGTTCATATAAATACATGAGGAACACTGCGGGAGCAGATTTTCCTTTGGGAACCGAGGGTTAGCCTGTAACCAGTAGAGTGGTAAGAGGATAAGCATTACAAAGGATTTAGTTTTAGACACAATACGATTAAGAAGTTGGTGACGGAGCGCATCCACTCAGGAAAAAGGGATTTAGCGGGAAGTCGGAGGTGCAGATGAGGCGGGTCTGGTTGAACAGCCGACGGTTTAACATCACTAAGTTTGTTATTTTAGTTACTGGTTAGATGAACCCTGAAGCTGGATTAGATGGCTGGAATAACGTCAATATTTAAAAGATGAGGTAGGAAAGTTCAAAAAAGGCTACTGCCGGAAAAATTAAAAAAATTGGCCCGTTATTTGTACACCAGAGGTAGTTGGTTCGTAGCAGCTGCAGTGATTCAAGGGATCACGGAGTCGGCTAGCAGGGTTTCTCCTGAAATAACTGAACATGTTGGCAATTTATTGATACCACACGGCCTACTATCACAATAGACGCAGATGATGAATAATTTTCTGAGGTTGGCAGCAATGCGGGCTCTCAGTGTAAGACGCCAGTGGGGGCGTTTAAAGACAATGAAACCATGGAGGGAATGGTAAGGAGAGACGGCTTAGAAGCCATAATACCACTACCGTGATCGGCGCCATTTCCGCAATGTGCGACAGATCCAAAGTGGCTTCAAGCCGTATCACACTGATGATGTCCATTATTTGAAGGTGGTAAAAGAAAGGATGAACTGCTATGGGAATAGGTTAGGGTTAAATAATGAAATCTGACGGAAACAGTGTCAGTGCAACTGAGAAAATACCGGTGTGGTAAAAGAGAGCACCGATTTACTGGGACTCAGCAAATGGCTCATGACCTTAAATTTGCCGTAGCACCTGAAAGAATAAAGATGAAACGTAACGGCGCGATATAGGTAAGAGGTGGAGTTTTGCGGGGAAAAATGATCATAGATAATGCAAGACAAAGAGAAAGTGCAGAAGGCGGCGAAACATTAACTATCCCAATGGCGGCATCAAACAGCGGGTCACTCATTTGATTTTTCATTGGGCATGTTTGGAAGCAACATCTAATTTTGCAGGGGTAAGTCACATCGCGCCAGAGCAGATGGCATCAGAAGTAACTGAACGCCTTGCCTATGTTATAAGTGCCCCCCTAGGTAAAACTACGCGATAGAAACGGGCACCTGCAGGCGACGAAAGTACCTGTTGCAGACGGAGAATACAGGTGTAGGGCAGTAGCAAATAAACAGAGGCGGCCATAAACCCCCAAATTAACCGTCGTTTTATGGTGGACCTGAGGATCAGGCTGCCGTCATGAAAGTCAATAGAAAAGTTGGCCAATACTTAGAGCATAGTCACAATCTCGCAAGACCTTAAGAGGTAGGAACAAAATTGTCGGATGAGATAAAAATAGGGGGCATGTGAAGAGGAAGTCGGAGCGAGCAGAAGGTACCCGAAAGTTTATTCCACTCACACGGGTGGCTGCAGCAAGAATCGAGCTGGTGTAAGTTCACACCCTGGGGGAACAAAATGGTGTTCTGTTAAACCTCATATGGGATATAGCAGATTCTCTTACATGTGCCCGCCATGCTTCCACAGCAACGTCAAGTTATAAGTTGAAGAGCTGTCTCGTTTTAGCGGCATGCTTGAAGAACTACATACATTCCCTTGATGGCAAAGTACACTATCGTGTTCCTACCCAGTTTCATTGGTCCATCAGTTAATATCTTCAAGGGTCCTTTGGTGTCAGAGTCTGAGTTGTCTTTGGGGTGAATGCGACCGGCAGTTGCGCGACATCTGCCGCTTGGCGTTCTTGCAGAAGCCGAAAAAGAATGAGAGCAAAACCTTTCGAATTTTCATTTTCCGATTACGGTTATCAATAAAATAGAATCTGAAAAAGAAAAATAATACATAACTTCATATGGCGTTACTCACACACCTGAAAGATTTTGAGGAACGAGTAAACTAAGTGTTTTATCCAGAAATCTGGTGATAACCGCCAATCCTGGAATTCGGACAACCTACAGGTGAGGTGAAAAATGTTAACTAAAAGTCGCAATGGATTCTGTTAGATGCACGATTGAGGGAAACATTTCCGTTGCCGTAAATTAGGCGTAATTTTGGGCAGTTGCATGATGGCATTAATTGTACTTTTGGTGGACATTTCCAGCCGATTCCCAGGATTTCGATGTGGCAAAATGACCGGGATCGATCATCGATGCCTAAGAAAGGAACCAAAAAGAGATAGTCTTGACCAAAAGGTGGTCATCATTCATTAGTTTTAGTCCCTATCATTGATTTGAAAATCAGGGCGCTTTAAATGCATTGAATTTCGTGGCCAGCCCAGTGAAACTAGGCTGCATTGTCTGGGCGGCCAGATCAGGATCAGCCTGCTCCAACGGGGTTCAGTCAAATGAAAGGGGTAAAATGGAATACAGAGTGAGGAACTCCCGGGAAATGCACATTTGAATCATCAGACCAATTTTTATATCTTGATTTTCTAGCCACATCGAAGCTGAAATCGTAAACTGATTACTATAAGTAGTGGTGAGGGCTCGTCCGCCATAAACGTAGCAGGCAGAACGTTTCAAATGAAGGTACGGTCGGAAACCAGGTGAAGAGAGCGATGGACGTCGTGGAGTTGGCAAAGTTGTGCCCGGTGCTCTGTGCGCCATTGCCACAATGAGCCCGCTGGTTTCTTGGCGCGAAGCTGGTGATGTCTCTCGGAAGAAGTAACCAATCTACTAATGACTTGGACATTTCTCCTCCACCCTCCATGGTTTTCACCGCAGCCTATCAAGAACATAATCAGGTGCAGGTTATTTGTCTCAATGATTTCGAGAAGCAGTAAGAACGACAGGATATGGAAATACAGATAACACTGACACAACCTGAGGGAATAAAAATTGGGCAAAGGTAAACGAACGATTCGGAAAGTGTATAAATATGCCAGCGGTTGTTAAACAAATTATGGAGTGCGAAGTAACCAGGCAAAATGCTAGATGGAGCTAATTCGTCCTTCCAAATAACGGCATTGGTCAACAAAAGAGCATTGTTGGTTGTTAAGTAATGTGTCACAGCATTTCAATCACTTCAAGAGTTCAACCATTACATAAGGGATTAAAACTTTCCTCCGCCCCGAATCACTTAAAGGGCAAGACGTTGGACCTTAAAGACTACCTGGCGTGGGAAGAATGGAGATGGAGAAAATATGTGGGGATAGTCGGCAGCCTCGTGCAAGTCATCCGACGGATTTATAAAGCAAACTTACATTCTCCTGCGCTGCAGCCAAAGATTATAGATTAGGAACAAGACATCTTCCTTATACTTTACTTCACAGAATTGGCCAACAATATACTAAATGAATGAGTGCGGTCACTCTCTGTGATTATTTTGTTACCTTGAGGGGCAAAAACAAAACATGAGAAGAAAAATGCTATGACCTATGTCTGGCTAAAAATAGTGAACAAGCAAACGGAGTCCTGCGGCGACAGGATAATTTAAAAATCGAATTGTTATTGCTCTTGGATAGATAATCTGAAAGTGAGAAGGTATAGCGCACTAACGTTCCATAATATATGGTTATAGAGAACACGGAAATCACTAATTGAAAGGTAGTTAGATGGCGCTCAAATCTGAAAAAAATGAAACTGCTTTTTGCCGGCACAGGATTTTATTTCCTTTTTTTAATAACTGTGAAGCGCAATTTTATTGTGCAGTACTGAATTGGGGATGGAATTCTCAAACGAGTTCCATTTCGTCGTCACTTATCAACGGAACCCCGTGATATATTGCATGTAATGCGGTTTCTAACCGTGTGCTTCCCCAGTAATTGCACACTGGAGCGTCTTTAAATGCTTTCGACTGAGATTCTATCTAAGATGGACCAACTGCAAGCAATTCATCCATGAAGGTGATTGAAGCCCAATGGCTATATATTTTCTAAAAGACATGCTCCTGGGTTGCACTTCACGCAAGGAGGTGAGTTATTTGCGAATGGTTAAAAGGTCTCCAATTAGTAACCTTAGGTTAGGCGGCTAAAGCGCTGTCTAGATTCAGGAAGCGATTAATGTAATCTATTGTTTTTAACTAAGGTGACCGTGAAGCTAATAACGGTTCCAAAGTTTAAAATATTACACCGACTGGGGCGATGGTTTTCGTTGAAGTAAGCTGAACAGGTTCCGAGAATGAAAAGGTGGAAAAGCACCACAGCGTACGCGAGAAGCATAATTTAAAGCACAATGGCTTAGGGGTCAAAATAAACGCTGCGATTCTTGCATGTTCGATTATAGCTGCGAAAATTTGGTCAGTAGTTTATGGGAACTGCACCTGAGTAACTTGGATGTCCTCAACTAGAAGCCTCAAAGATCTCCGTAGCCATTATGATGACGGCCGTCGCAGTTTATGCAAGTAATGATCGCGTTCCCTTGTGAATTTCCGGCAAGTACCTGATCGATGAAAATTTCAGGCCTCTTCACGAATGTAGAATGGTTCCTTGTTCCTATCCTGCACCTTGCAGTTTCTGAGGTCCCGACTTTTTTCGAAAACAGGTCCACTGCCGGCTAACGGAGGCATCACCAGTTTTAACAGCACTGTAACAGCTCGTTTATCTTCTCTTTGAAGCACAGAAGCTATCACATTTTGGAGAAAACATGTGAGACTTTTTGGTTGGTCGGACATGAGCAGTGATTCCATTTTGGCGAGGTTGTGAATTCTAATCCAGGTGAAAAAGACTAATCAGTAGGCATCTCCGACCAAGTAGGCCATAAAATCTTTTCGGCCTTTTTGGAAATAACCTGAAGAGCTACCTATAACTGACTGTCTACAGCCAGGCGGAAAAAACCTAAAGGTTAATTACAAAAAGGTAAGTACATCAGTTAGCCACCGGGTTGAACATTAACCCTGGAATTTGTCGCCTTGCTCAAAAGAACTAACGTGCTATCTTCAATTCTTAATTCCTGCATTGTTTTCGAAGCGTAAAAAAGATTGTGCTGCGTTCCAATGGAATCAACAGATTGCTGGAGCTTTAAATTCGTCCGTTATCAGCGCACACTCGACTGAAAGGCTGATTGCAAGATTGAATTTGTGACACGTCAAGTACGAAGATTTTCAGATTAGCTAGTAAATAAAACCTATTAGAAGCTTAGGATGGATGGCACCACCACTTCAACTGATTTAAGTGATCGCTTGTTAACACATAGGATTCAATGCTTATTTGTGGCTCAACGTCGAGATCACCTGTTAACTATCACCTTTCGTGCAAGAATCTCATCTTGCTTGCAGCTGGACGAGCATTCATTATCAAACCTCAGGTGTGTTCATTCGCTGCAAGATGTATACCAGAATAAAGTTGATAATTCAGTGTTTTTTAGGAGGCATTCATGCAAAGGACGGGAACGGGTATATCGAAGGTAATGGAGCCTCCATCCTGGAATCAAGGATCTTGGCGACTGGAACATTAAAGTGCTATCGGCCGAACTTCGGTGTGCAAAACTTCGGCCGATCTGCGTTCACAGAGAGCTAACCTAACGGACTCAGACAGAGCTGAGGGGAACTAATGGTGGGGCAACTTTTCCTGGTCTCCAGGACCATGTGAGCATAATTAGGGGAACGTTAGTTTGCCCTTGTGCAACCGCTGGAGGGCTTGACAATATTTTGATGTTTTGGGTCCGAAAAGCCATCAGAGTCCACTCAATGAATAATATATTTGCGATAAGGACATTTTTGATCGCTACTTGTGGAGTGAGACTGAGCACGTCTAAGGAAAAGGCAAAATATACGAGACTTAAGGGAGCGCTCCATCGCTAATATCCGAGTCTGGGTTGAATTTGATGCGCTATAAAAAGTGGAAGTCAGGTTATAACTGCTGAATATAATAGATGAGGCCGATATAGCTGCTGAGTATCGCCAAAGTTCACGAGACTGGATCATCGGATGATGGGCAAAGCTTGATGTTGACAAAGATAGCTGGTGTTGTGCGAACAGTGGCTGACTTGGCTCAAGGGACAATGACAGACCCTAGCGTGATTGCCAGTGGTTAACACGTCAGCTGCGCGTTGTATGGTGCCGGCGAGTAATGGTTCATGTGTTTCTCGAAAGGAGTCTAAAATCTGGTGAATGATGGGATTGTGATTAAGGGTAACGAGTCTGAGGCAACTTCTTTGTGACGAAGTGTCTTGACGTCATTTCTGATTGCAAAGTTGGCTCTCACAGAAAAACTTGGGGAACTGATGATGCTGGATTCATTGGAATGAGGTCTTGCTGCACGACTTGGACGGCTTTGAGAGCAGATCAAAGCTTTCATTTTAAGGAGCTCATCATTTGAATGACAATGGAGATTTGTTGCGGATGTAGGTGGGCCAAAGCGCAGTTGGATTATGCGGAAATAAGCCTAGGCACCCCAGTATTTTGGCCTCAGTCCGGTGGCCGTTTAGTGGTGACGTCTCTTTTTACTTTTTCTGTTAATGAAATAGCTATGTACGACATTTTCGAGAAAGAAGACCGCGGCCAACAGATAGCTGACAAGCGCGGAATTCGACAGGTAGTGTGAGGCTTTGAGACCGCACCATTCACTTCTAAACGCTACGATTTTATTCGCTTGGCCGCTGTCTGCTACGTGAAAATGAGGAAAAAGTTTGTGAATCGTATTAGGCTTGTTATAGCGATCGCTCAGAATGCGGGAACAATTGAATATACGACTAGTTATAGTTTCTGGTGAGTAGTAAAATAAGTGTCTTAGAGACTTTGGGGCTAAGGCAGATGTGCTCATTTTGCAGAGGTTTCTGATGAGCGTACCAGGGTAATCAATAGGCCTATTAATTTCCCCGATTGGTTTAATCATTGACGTCTCACATGGACAGTTGTGGATTTTGCAATCTTAAACCAGTACAGATGGTTGATGAATAAACTTTAGTCCGCAAAGGCAGCGCACTTAGCACATTTTGACCGCTCGTTGTTGAGAGGCTGACGGGTCCACTCCTTTCAGACTGACCCAGGGCTAGATATGTTGAAATTCCCCGGAGCTTCGGAAGCGCAATGCATGTTGTGGGTCTGTTCCGCCTACGACGGCTCCAGGAAGTGAACGCCTCATCCTTTGAAAATGGATTGTGACGCGGTGATCAAAAAATAAGGAGGCTTCTCTGAACGTTTTCTGGGGCAGCAGAATTGATTATACCTGAATCGGCTTTTGCTAATCCCTGGACAAACGTGATGACTTGTCCATAACATTGCTTTAAGGGATTTTGGGAGAGCTTAGAGACTGCGCAGGAAAGGACTTTGAGGATGCCTTCACTGGCGCGTGGAGCTTCTCGCCCTGGTAGCATTTCCTTGGTCATTACAAGCCCAAAAGGGTAATCATGCAACGTTGCAAGTGACTGGAAATTCTCCACCTCTCTTCTTTGGTTTCTGTTTAATCAGTTAACGGACTATTTTTCCCGAAAGTGGTCTTAACGATGCTAATTTTTGTCGCCCTTCACTTTCTTCTCATTACATTTGCCATCCTTTTTATCCTAGCGCCCTGTGACTGAGATTACCTCCCGGACATTTGGTGTGGCCCCAAGCGAGTCTGGCAAATAGCAGTTTTTTCTGCGATCCACGCTTGCTTTTTCTCTCAATTTGGTAGATGGTAGACGTTCAATTCTTTTACAGCAATTTTTACCTTTGCTTTCAAGACTGTGTGTCGGGCCACATTAAGCACGCAGAGGCTCATTTGTTTTCTCGAAACACAGGACAGGTGCCATCTATTTATTCATTTTCACCGCAAATACTTTTGTCATAGTTTAGGACTACTTTTCGGCCGGATGATGACTGGGGCTCACTTTTGAAGGTATAGAACTTTTGGCTGACGAATACTACCGTAGAATCCACGAAAAAACCTGCCTTCTTTTGTTTATGCAGCGAGCTGCGATGCATGTCCCTTCGTCTTTTCAGACACCATCCAATATGTGTAAAGTATATCATTGGGCGAACAGGGTTGCAAATTTGTGACCGACTTTACCTAAATCGGGACTCGTGCACTAAGCTCTTATCATCAACTGCCATTAACTTTCATGGCCCTCGCTCAACAATTAACTGAGATAAAAGGTAGTAATCGCTAACTTATAATCCCTATGTATCCCGATGCATCTACTTTGGCGTCAAGCCGCATTACAAACTTTTATAGTGCTAAGTCTTGGGTCTCCATTGGGCCGTTTTGGACAAAGTAGTTAAGGTGATACCGCCAACAGAACTCTGAAGTTATAAATATTTGAGCGAAATCGTCTACGGTGCCCAGGGATAAACCCTAAATGACTCAAAAATTGAAGTATGCAAGGTCTCAATTTAGTTGGCGCCTTCACTGCACGGTGTAAATCTTATGGCTTTCCTTGGCCTAAGGGCTGAGCTTGCGGGTTCGTTCGGGCTCGACTTCTCCGAAAGAAATGTCAGCATAATAAAACCTGGGTCAAGTGGAGTGCCCGATTTTGAAGTTTTGGTTATTAGGGATTTAAAACGTAGGGCCGCAAAGTGAGCTTAGATACCATAGAGAGGCCCCGTGGAGGAATGATCAAGCCAAAAATCTCCGATCAGTGTGAAAACGTTGTGGCTGTTTCACCTGTTTTGCAAGCATCCCAACCTAAAAATGAATTTAAACCCGAATCAAGGGGTCGCCCCCTGGTGTACCTAGATGACAGCTACCTTCGTCTCCTGAAGACTCTGTGACCTGAAAAGGTGGAAGCATGCACAAGTCCCCACAAGATGGTTCTCAGTGAAAACCTGGCTAACGTCAAAACATCTCGTCGGTGAAACGAAAGTAAGGGGGTACCACTAGATGAAGTGCAACTCACAAAGAGGATCTGCTCATGGAGCAGCTCAATGGTTGGGAAAAGCTATCATTGCGGCCCATTGACTCGCGTTCACGGTTGGCTATTTGTGGGTCAAACTTCGCTTGCCTAATGGGCACCTTACTCTTGTAGATCCGGTTAACCACGGCTGTAGGGCCAGACTCGGGAGGCTCAATCAGCTAGATTAGCCCCGTGAGTGACACCTAGTCCTTAACCCACTAGTTCCTTGTGGGTGATTTTAGTTTCTGTGGAGAGATGGTCCAAACGACATGATCACATCCATCTGGCCACCGCTTGAAGATTTTGCCACGACCTAGGGTTCGAAACCAGCACACAGCGTCAACGCTCACGGGGACTAAATAATGGCGCAGCTACCAGCACATGTAATATAGTCGCAAGGAAAAACAGATGGCTTTTACTACAGCGGTTTCAGGGTTGGTGCCGAAGTGGAATGGGCGAAAATAAGATCACTGGCATTGGGTAAATTTTAGTGTGTGGAGGATGAAGCTTTGGCCTCCAATCACTGCAGCTTCCAGAAGGATACGTTGTTGCCCGGAGTCGTGGATTTCAGTACAGCAGATGTTCTTTTTGTCGTAAAGGAAGAGTATGGGGTGCGGCGTCAGATCCAGCGAAAACTTCTCATGTCCAACCTGAAAATCACTGTTCAAACTCTGGGTAAACCGCTTCAAAGCAAACATCCACAGCTTTTTTAAGTCCATGAGCATTATTACTAATAAACTACAGGTTGTATCAGCCGGTCCCACGGTAGAATCACCCTATCAATCAAGAACCTACCTCTAGTCCAAGACCTTGTGTGTTCGCAATGTGGTCTTAAACTATGTCGTCTAATATCATCGTTCGTTATAAGAATGAACATTTCTTCATGTTCCTTTACTATTTTTAACGTGAAAATTAGATCATCACGCTTGGTAAAGAGGAATACACCAAGGTCGTGGGGCGTTTTGTCAGACTTCATGTGCTCTAGATCATCCAACATCTTGATTGTTAGCATCGTTACATTTTCTAAGAAGTTTATGTTCTTTTTAGGTATGAAGCCTAGGCTTGAACGCCATATCCCCATGTGCGTTGTGCTCTCAGAAAGACTGTCGGCCTGAGTCCAAAAGATTCCACTTTGAGACGGATTTCCACTCCTGAGCCGGGTTTAAAGGGTTTGAGGTTGGTCGTCATGCTTCCACACAGACCTGTACCTCGGGCAACCTACATGATACCGTACATATTATTTCCTCCAGGGATTAGCCTTTGACACCTGGCCAAACTCAGTGAAAGATACCAAATATTGAAACGGCCTCCGACGACCTCCTACAGGTCTGCACCTGATGCTTTAGCTTTATCAGCGCAGGTTACATGTGCTCCTTGCTAAGTCGTTTATGAAAACCAGGAGGAGTGTATGTCCCAGTGCGGATCCCTGGGAGACACCAGTTGGCATGTAGGCGGGGCAGCCGTTTATCCTCCAACCATCAAACGAAGCTCACCTCAACTACAGGCGTTTTCTCTGCTACACTGGATTTAAATATCTCCTCATATTTGGTTAAATTTCTGTCTCCACCTCGTTGTCTGAGTAGGTCCTGTCTAGAAACCCGCGGCGTCTTGGCCAGCCACAATATTCTAAGCCTCCAGAGGTAATACCAGTAACTGCGTTCCAAAGGTTTTGCTGGCCCGCAAAAGCTACTTTCAGGTATTTCTAAACCAAAATCATCCTCGTCTTCTTTCAGCTACTCTGGCCTAAAACCAATTCCCAAACTAAGCCCCAAGTCCATCGAACGGGAAATTCAGTATCAAGAGTTCACCCTTCTGCTTCTGCGGGGAGGAGAAACTTAAGCATGCAAAAACCGCCAGCTCCTTCTGGAGCCTTGTGTTTAGCTAGGCTGACTGCGGGCCTTGCATCGCTAATCTCCATCCTACTGAGCCACCGAGTGACCGACAGAGCTTACTACACCCGTTTACAAATTACCAATATGCCCCTTGCTCCTGAAACTTTCCGCCCTACCACCGGCTTTCCTCACCCTGCGTCTCTGATTGCAATTCTTTCTTCCCTTATTTGTTGACCGTCTTTCTCCAGCTATCAAACTAACTTTGGTTCGCATCACCAATACCAGCCTCCTTCAAAAAACCAATTCCGGATGCACACAAGATCCATTAATTCCCCCTCCAATTACTACTTCACCCATAGCCGCTCACTTAAGGCTAATCACTTTTCTTGAGAACTTTCCTCCCCTGGCCATGAAAGTCCAAGTGCCTCGGAACCCACTAAGCTATGGTTACAGCAGAAAAACTTGCGTATGTCTTTCTGCCCCACTTCCTTCACATACTTCTTTTACTGTTCCTGCAGGCTATCGTGGCCTCTTAATTACTAAACATTCTTCGGCTAACCAAATGGCATCCCCATTCTGTGGCACCTCAAGCCAAACTTCGTCCATCGTCATTTGCAGTCTAAATAAATAGGACTACAATGATAATTGCCCCCGAACAGTCTGTCCGAAACTCTCAAAGATCCAGGAACTATTGCATCAGAAGCCATCTTTTTTGACGGAAATGGCCAAAATAAACTCATTTTTGCTAGTTAACTAACGATCCATAGGGAATAAACAACAAACCTACACTAAATGTCTCACTGAAATGAATCCGGATGTGACTGCTAACTCAGGTCCATCGAACAATTGCTCCGTGGCGGGTACACAAAGCGTCACAGAAGCAGGTCCAACGGTAGCAAGATCCGTTTATTATGTGTTAAATCAAATCATTCTGTAGCCCTGCATAAACATTTAGCGCTACACTTCTGAACCGCTGCAGCCGAGCTGCCTGTCCAGAATATACACGGCAAATTCCTGGATCTAACCGCTCCAAAGTTTGGCACAAAAGCGCAGGGTAAAACAGCGCACCTAATAGAGTAGGTGGAAAAGAGGGTGTGGAATTTTTTCGTACAGCAGCAATTTGGCCTGATTGGTCATTGAAGAAATTCCCCCCAGAGTTGGCAAGTGGGTGAAAAAGAAGAATTCTTAGTGGACCTTCCGGTTGGCGCCGTCTTGATTAGTGTTCCAGTCGTCCAAATTCACTCCAGGTGCGTTTTGGTACTCAGCCAGATAAAGTTCCAGGGAAAAGCTCTTTCTTCTTCGACTAACAAACACAGACGACAAGAAACATCCTTCCTAGCTTCGCGATTATACACATACCTTCGTATATTTTTCGAATACTTCAAGTGGCATGCTTGGTTGTATGGTCAAATGTTACAGGGGTATTGCAAGTCACATTGAACATTGAAGTAAACATTTCGGGACAAAATGAGCAGAAATAGCAAAACTGGCATACCAAGGGGAACACGGTGTTTACACACGCCAATGATGCACATCGCAAGTGTAGAGTTCAACTGGACGATGGTGGCGGGCGTAGAGGTGTCCGCAGTATTCGGATCTAACGGGTCTATAAAATGGACAAAAATGTTAAACCGTAGTGAAGAAAGTCTCCAAAGACCTTGAGTGCGAGTTAAAAACTTGTCAGTGCACCAAAACAGCTAACGGGAAGAGCATTAATGGCCGATAGGTACCCTGTACTATAATGGATATGAAAACTACATCGGTCATTTTAAAATGCATCTTGGAACCAAGAACAGTCAAAAGCCCTTTGAAAATGCGGAGGGACGAGGAACACTGGTGAAGAGTTTTGGCTGACCATTGTTACAAGACATGAATGGAAACGTCGTCGGCGTTGAGGAGTGACGACTGATATGACATGCGTTGAATAATATATCTGACGCTGTTAAGCCAGTGTAAAACAAAAACGGGTTTCTTCGCTCATTTGTTTGCGTTTGGAGGCTCAGCTGATAGTAATTCCTGGTATGTTCATAGCCGCGGATGTAGAGAGCAAAATTGAGGGTGATATTTGCGCTAAACAATGATAGCAGAATCTGGAACAGGGATCTAAGTGTGGATACCTTTGTGGTAATTAGATGTCAACGTGGTGAGCACGTTAGCCACGGGCGGTTAGATCCAGGAGTAAATCTGTGCAATTGCGAGGAATTGTCCGCTCAAAGAGTCACAGGCTTTGTGGATCACGTTATGTGGCCACGATATCTAGACAGAATTGCAACAGGGTCATCAGTCTACGTTGGTGATTCATGTGGATTAGAAGCATTGTCCACTTATTCGCGGCCGTGGAGCAGGTCGCATTTGTCCGTCCTGGGATGGCCGATCTGAAACTTGGGACGGCTTGCTTTCACGGTGTGTTGAGACGTGCGGGGATGGGGACAGAAACTGGATAGTAGACCCTTGGCGAGACAGGACAGCAAACGCACATAACTAGAGATGGTAGTATGGAGCTATTCCAGCTGAGGGTTATGGTGCGTGCAAATCTAAGAACGAGTAGTGATGAATGTTATGTATAGTGAGGCATCAGGTGGTGTCGAATGGTCTAACTGTCAAATTCATGCATAAGAAAGAGTTCAGTTTGGGACATTAAATATTAGTTTGGTAGTAAGCAAGAATGTGATACTAGTATGTCTTTTTATATGCCTTGCTAAATACGTACCAAACGAGATAGAAAGTAAGTTAGTTGCGTTGGCTTGTTTCATTGACGGGGTTTTCTGCCTATATCTGCAGTGTTTTTATTTGTTGAAACTACTGCTCAAGCTAATACTAGAAATTTGCTAGACCTTGTTAAGCAGGTTGAGATAAGACTTGGAGCGTTGCATTCGCTGAACATCCTAGGCCCGACTCACAGGCTCTTTCTATTACAGTGCAAGGATCATGCAAGTTTACCAAATTTTGTACAGTTATTGCTTTCCTAATTTCGTTTTTAAAGGCAACGGAATCAGCAGAAATCATCCCTATGTGCCGGGGCAGTTTATTCCGCAGGGAGGAATAGTTGATGATGAAGAAGGTTTTCCTAAGTTCTATCCTCGACATGGGAACTCAGCTAGTCGTAAACCATAGGAAAAATTATTTCTTTTTTGGAGTGCGGAGATGCACACAATTTTTTGCCAATAATTCTATGAAAAAAGGAGAGATTGATGTGAACTCGACGCAGCCCTAAGGGATCCAGGTGTGGTTTTATACAACGTTCCATGTAGTCTAGCGAGGAATAGTAGCCCAAAAGTCTGTTTTTAAATGTTCGTTGAACATTCTCAATCTCGAGTCTGTCACTCTACCGCATGTTGGAACACAAGATGGAACAGTAGTCCAGGATAAGTCTTACGCGCGTTTTATACATTACCAACTTGTTTTTCTGGTTTCTAAAGGTTCTTTGCATCAATCCAGGTAGTCCCCTAGCTTTCGCAACTTGTATGAGGGTGTGTTCTGAGAAGCTGAATTTGCTGGATTGATGCAGACCCAGGTCTCCGACATTGTGAGAGGCAGGGATGACTTCCTGGTTGATCCCAAGGGTTCCTGTAGTAATCCATCATTTGTATGCGAGTATGCTGTCTTTGTGGGCCGAGGATTTCCCCGACCAAGCTGCGCACTATGAACGAAGCGATGGTAGATCATTTTTTACATAATCTATGATGGTGCTCAGATCACGAGGTGGAAATCTGCATACACGTTTCATATCGTCTGCAAACAGAAATGGAATATCGTGCTTAATGATGTGAAAAATATTGTTTATGTACAGCAGGAACACTAGTAAGCTTCCCTGAATAACCCGCTAGTAATCGGATGAGGCTTGGATGAAGTTCCATTTGGATTCACTACCCTCATTTTAGAGGCCAAATAAGTAGAGAACCAAGCCAGAAGGAGGGTGCGTATACCGTAGCCCTTGACTTTCATGAGAAGCTTGCAATGGGATATGCGATCTGAAGCCTTTGTCATATCTAAGAATATCACAATTACCGACTTTCCGCCGTTGGCAGCATTCATCACTGTTAAAGAAATCAGTCATGCACGTAGAACATGATTTACTTTGAAGGAAACCATGTTGGCCGGCGTTGATGAGGTTACGATCTAATAAGGAAGTTGTTAATTTATTTGATATTATTCTTTCCATCCCGTTGCTCCAACCGGAAGAGCAACACAGAAAGTGGGTTTGATTCCTGGGAAATGTTCCCGTGGTAATATGTGAGCCGAGAGGACCTCAATTTGGGTCATATATGACCCAGGACAGAATGACAGTGTGGCATCTAGGACAAAAAGGAGTGCACATGTGAAAACCGGTCAAAAGCTGAGAGAAGAAAGTAAAAAGAGAAGATAATTAAATGATGGCACGCTGGACACCGGATGAGAAAGCGAAAAATGCGGGGACCAGATAGGCAAGAGGATAGAGCAAAGAAGGCAAAGATACTACTTGGTGAATTATTAAATGAAAACAATCCACCTCCTACTACTAGCACATTCCAAATAACCAGACACAGTAGTCATGTACAAAGCCTTCGTCGTACCTAGGCTACCCGCAAAGAAGTCATCCATGAGTAGGGGTCGATTGGTGTGCGTTAGCGGCCCATGTCGGCGCAAATCAGTGACGGATATGTGCAATATTGTCATGTGGTCAGATTCACCGAAACGTTCACAGCCCGCCCTGCAGCGTAATGGCTGAGGCGTTTGAATCAGAACCGTTTGTCCCGGGTTTGCTTCCCAGTGTGGGCCTGCTCCATATGCACTGCTCATGATTCCTAAAAATAGTGAAGCAGCCGTACAGTGCTTTCATTGTTTTCAAATGGTCAGTTGAATGGTGATATCATATGGTGAATCGTTTGATGAAAATCGTCTAGGATTCATCTGTTAATAGCTAAGTTACCATCAGTGGGAACATATCCTTTTAATTCTTTGCGTACATTTTTCTAGGAAAATACGAATAGAATATTTTTAATATGTAAATTTTTGATGAAGTTCGATTTCCTGCCAATGGTCTGTTTCATTTTGAGCAGACGAGGGCCGCAAGATTGCTGAATCGAAGCTCATCGCGAGGAGATAGGAAATAAAGTTCATGGTCAAACTGGTGCTTTAAGGATGGACAGTACGAGAAATCGGCCACTTGGACTGTAATAGCTAAAGGTATTGCAGGGATGACTGAATGAAAATTAAATCTATTCGTCGTGTTGTACCTATGGACGACATTTCACAAATACGAATGGAAAGCTTGGCATAAGTCTATGCAACTGATTTTGACCGGGTTATCCTCGTTTAAGCCGTTCGTTAACTCATCCATTATAAGAAAAAGATTTGTCAGACAAATCCATTTTATTGCCACTTATCACTCTATTTGGCAGACAGCACTGGAATTCTATTCTTTCTTGCATGCCTGCTTTATGGTGATCCACTCCCTACGCCCACACAAGAAGCGACTAGGACTCACTGATGTGCAATGTTCCTGTATATGTCTTGGTCCACCATTAAATGTTCCTACTGTCTTGCGAACTACCATTTTTTACTCAGTTTCCTCTCCCCATGGGAGGCATTTTAGTGCTGCAGCTTCGTTGCTCAAGGGCGCTCTGCTAATGGCCAAACTTCTTCCGGATGAACCCCTTCCAAATCGGCGGATTTGAACTTATTCAGCTCACCCAACCCGTCACAACCTGCTTCTCTGTTGCGAAGAGGTTCGGCCTTTTCTGGATCTGGGTAGTTTTTGGGTACTTAGGTTGGAAGTGGCTTCATTTAGCGAGCGGAAAATGCTCTTTGAAGCTTTCATTGAGACGTTTGCCCCTTAAGATTTGACCAACGCTCTTTTTCGCTCCGGTTGTTTCACTGCGTCAGCAGTCTCTGAATGTTTACTGAAACGGTGATATGCCTTACCAAATTACGCTCGACTAATATATCCCTTTTGACTGGAAAGCTTGCGCATTATTGCGCGCTAGTCTGTAGATTTTGTAAGTCTGGTGGGCACGATAGGCCAGCTTCCTTATCAAGTCCTTATTTCTGGCCTTAATTTTGGACCCCACCATGAAGAGGAACGGTTGCTTTCATTGATCGTACGAAGTGCAAACTCCTCGACCGTTGCCTAATTACTTCCCACTCTTCTCCTATGGTCAGATTTTTGTTCTCCGGCAACCGGGATACCGACGTCCAGCTCTTATTTCTTAATTCCTCAGTCTAAAATAATATCCGACACAGATTCTAGATTGTGGCTTATTCTGCATTTAAAACAAAACCATAATTATTGCCTAGTCACTCTTGCTCAAGGGTTCCCTGGGTTTAGCCTTCCTTCGATACCTGGTGATATACAAGTTCTATAGTGAGGGGCACTGTCTTAAACTACTTAGCATCCTGTTATACATGTTGAGTTGGATCATGTTAACAAAGCTACTATAGTGCTCCCCCTAACTCCCCCGAAAGTACTTTCATTTTCCTAATTGACATCCTAAAAGTCGAAGCTCTATAATGCAGTAAATTTATTAGCTCGGGCCGACGCTGGTTGCTTTGGAGTCAACAGTTGAGTATCCGCCACGACAGCCGAAATTGGAGCTCCGTCGAACACACGATATGCAACGTTATATCTGGAGACATGGAGAAGCAACGGATTGCCCGCAATTTCGCCGAATGGACAATAGGAATGGCAGATGGAAGTGTTGAGCGTACTAATTGGTTAGATGATAATCAGGAAAACGTGCTGCTCATGCTGGCCTTAAGCTGCACTACAGAGTAGAGGTTCGTGATTTCCTGTGGGTGTTCGTTCCAAGCGTGATTATACCGGACTAGCAGAAATTAGCTATTGCGATTTTCACGGCTTGCAACCTCATGAGCTCTGATGGATTCACTTTCTGGTTTGAGTACTCTTTAGAGCGAACAGACTAGCAACGGTTACTGTCGAACCCCAGAAGGCCACAGTTTTATAATAAAACCCCTCATTCTGCATCTCCTTGGAATCACATGCCAGCCGCTGGAGCTTATCTTCGTTCAACAGAGCTCCGTAAACCGGGATGGAACACGTGAATCATCCTTGATCTTTTTTCGCGTGTCCTAGCTTCTGACTGAAGATGGTTACCCGGATTTGCATCGCGAATTAAAAACAGCGTCTGACAATCGCATTGAATAGGGCGTTATCACCCAAGGGTCTAGTAAACCCTACGTGCACCCTAGTTTTTACGGTGTTCTTTGTGCCTTGGTTGCTGCTACGCATCAGTGAGTTGAATGTTCAAACGATTTGCAAGGCATTTCCCCTTATCCTTAATCTTCACATCCCTCTGCATGCAGTGGTAATTGCTTGGGATAACAAAGTTATCTGCGGCCAGCCCTTTAGATAACAGCTGTCTCCACTCCCTGGCTTGAGTTTAAGCCCCGATGCTCAGCCCGGATCCGTTAGCAATCCAGCCCTCACCGGATTTCTGAAAATGATCTTTTCGTTCGCCAAGGAGAAGCACAGACGATGAGCTCTGACGATAAATCGCCTTTGAAAGTTATGAAAAGGAACGAGCTTAAAATTTAACCTTGGGGAAACCACCGTATGGAAGGGCCAGAGGGAACATGGTATGAACAGCATTTGACTGCTGCGTAACTGAAACTGAATTGAAAAATCAAAACGCAATTATTTCGTAAATTATACCAAAACGCACTACAAAGTTGACCAATATACAAGCACAAAACAACCTCGAATATGCGGCTCCACTAATTCATCAAGCAACGATGTCACTTCACGGTAATGCGCACGTGGTTCACGCGCATCCCAAAATAGTGAGTGTCAAAATCGCGGGGTGAGTGTGAACAACGGAATTATTATGCAAATAAAAACACGCAGGATATAAACCATCAAAGCCATTTTCGCGGCATTCATATCAAAAAATGGTGTTTTT
This sequence comes from Fasciolopsis buskii, assembly GCA_008360955.1. Classification (NCBI taxonomy): domain Eukaryota; kingdom Metazoa; phylum Platyhelminthes; class Trematoda; order Plagiorchiida; family Fasciolidae; genus Fasciolopsis; species Fasciolopsis buskii. Next base: position 60,138 of record LUCM01007479.1, read on the forward strand.
CGAAGGATCTTCCCCTTTCATGGGTTTAGGGTCTCTTCGCACAGTCACCCACAAATTTCCTTGTTTTAGACGAATGAATTTCTCTCTTTCAACAATAGAAATCACATTCTTGAGCTTCTGGATTTAAATAAGCCTTTTTTCCCATGCGGCCCCAATTCCCCGGGACAGATTCGCCGCTGGAATATGCTCCGCCATAAGGGCAATGTTGTGCAACGCCGATCATTTTTGGCTGACGTTCCGAAAAGTTTTTCCAAGCGCCTCTTTTCTGAGACTCAAATTATATGCAATGATGGCTGGGTTCTCCTCAAAAATTCCACTCTGCCTGGAAGGCCACTTATTTCAGTTGCAATGTAGTAGTCATGAGGTAAGAGTCCCACCCGGGATAAAACTGACTGGTGATTCATATTACAATTCGTTCGACGTTATTCATGCATTTCTAGCAGCATTCCGTAACCTCCGAGCAAAACATTTGGTGCATGTCGCAGCTGAGAGCAAGGTTAATGTGCACGTATTACTACTACTAGTGGGTTAAACAAATTAACTTAACCACTGCACTCTTCATAGTTCTTATTAGTCAATATCCAGCCAAACATTTAGTCAAAAAATGGAGGGAATTCTGTGTAAACGATTGATAAAAGGTAACAAATATCAAATAACTATCCAGAGATTTCACCAATTAGAAGGCTTATTCGCGTCTAATCAGGCCCGGCAGACCCTCATCAGCACCGCAACCAGTGATCGTTCCAAACGAACCTACTGTTTGTCATCCATCAGATGTGATGAAGCAGGACAGATCAGAAGCAAAATAAACCATTCTGCCTCCTGATGTTATGCGACTACACCGAAGATCAACAAAATTGTCTCGATGATAACTAGGAACAAAACAAAAAATTTGTATGCAGCCAGAAGACAAAATGCAACGCCCAATTATCGTTTCCATCAGAACCAGGAAAGGGCGGAGGTGCAGAAGCGGGAGAACCTTCACGGTTCTGAGTGTTGCACGGCGGTTGGTGCACTACACAGGTACAAATTTGATTCGAGGCCTATTCTCGGTCCACACCATTTTAGAACTACAGGAATGACAATTTGCACCAAATTTCAATGAGTATCGTGATGTATACTAAAGCCATGGCCATCTGAGTCATAAACATCAAAAAGTCATCTAAGGATGGACTTAACTAGACGCAGATCCACCCACTGATTTTCCACATAAACAATGACAAATTAACCAACCTAGTTCTTGACACTGCTTCGCAAGAAGAAATGAAATTCAAAAGTCGGGGCTTAACAAGGTACTCTGATTCTGGATTTCTGAAACCTTTCGGTTTTGCCCCATCAGGATAATGCAGCCAGATCCCTCTACAGTGAAACTAACTCAATAACTTTAAATAATCCCAGAAGTTAAGTTGAAATTTCCCACATTCAACAAGCGGCCCTCGGCCACACACACACCGCAGTACAGCACTTTACGCCTGAGCTACCGAAGACCGTGATTTGCTGGGGCAAGTCCAAAAATAAGTCACTAATCTAGCGCGAGGTTTGGAAAATACAACTTTTCCCAGTCGACTGTCTTCCCCTTAGCTCTTTTCCATTGAGACTTAGAATATCAAAGGTAATCTGTTTCAGATGCCCGATATATCCAACTCATGGTTGGTGAACTGATTTTTCAATCGGCCCAGTCCAAAAACCTTAAGAAAGCACGGTAATAGGCTAACATAGCCCTAGGACATCCCAGGCAATGTTCCGATGATGACACTGCGTCACCGTGAAGCAGAATGTCACTGGGAACGGCAGAAGACTCTTCTAAAAAAGCGCTTCAGGCGAAAACCAGACAAACATTTGAAGCTTACATTCAAAGATCCTTGACGCAGGGAAGCATCCTCCAGCGCAGTTGCTACCCTGGAGATAAATAGCGCTGCAGTACCCCTTCCCCAACAAATGGCGAAAGTCAATAATTCGAAAAACCTTTCGTAATTCACGCAAAAAGCGCTGCCCAAACGACTGTTAAATTTTATCTTATGCACGATTTTATTAGCGCCAAAGTTTCTTTCTTTGGGCCTGCCACGTGGTCACAGCATTCACATTTTTGAGACCCGCTTGAGCGACGAGCATATGTGTGCGGTTAACTTCGCTTGCACTCTGTGTATTTGTGGCCCTATATCAAACGTTATACACCTAAAGGTATGTGTTAGTAGCAAGATATAGAATGTTTTCATCAAATAATTCACCATGTGGTATCACCATTCAACTGACCATTTGGAAACAATGAAAGCACTGTACGGCTGCTTCACTATTTTTAGGAATCATGAGCAGTACATATGGAGCAGGCCCGCACTGGGAAGCAAACCCGGGACAAACGGTTCTGATTCAAACGCCTCAGCCATTACGCTGCAGGGCGGGCTGTGAACGTTTCGGTGAATCTGACCACATGACAATATTGCACATATCCGTCACTGATTTGCGCCGACATGGGCCGCTAACGCACACCAATCGACCCCTACTCATGGATGACTTCTTTGCGGGTAGCCTAGGTACGACGACGGCCTTGGATACGACTTACGGAGCTTACATATTGATTTATTCAATAATTCAACAGTGTGTAAGGTGCCAAATAACTGCATTTTGGTTGATTATTAGACTGTGACCACGTGTTTTTAAAATCGGTTAAAATTTCTTTCCCACTCTGATTACGCCCGAAGAATTGTGAAGTTTGTTAAAGGTACCCTTCATCAGGCATTTTCAGCAGTATTTATTATTTTTCTTGTACTCTATCGGGAATTTTCCTTACAATTCTTCGTCCACTCTAAAGGTTTACCTCGAAAGTATACGGGGAGTGTTTTGCAATTTGTCAACCCGCACTTCTCACTTGCAGAAAGCTTAATCCCATACATTCTGAGCAGATCCTTAGGGACCACCAAATTTTTACTGCTAAATGTTCGTTCGCGAATCTGGGTGCTGTATCCTATTGTTCGAAACTTAAAAGTTCTTTTGTGTCCCTTCTGTGTAAGACTGACCACATGACGCCGACGTTGATTCTTCGAATCAGTCACGTGGCGAACTTAATACTAGGCAGAAGTCCGGGGATAACCATGAGTTAGCACTTAGAAGGAAAGTGAATGCAGATCAGGCATGGTTCCGCAGGCGTGCCTGTTAGAAAATTGAACATAGAAGTGGGGTGAATGGGCTCTCGCCGGCCTGTGGGTGTGGCGGCTGAAACCAACGCAAGGATTAGGCAGCCATAGAAGTGTATACCGGCCAGACAATTAATATCAGGTATGTATTACAATTCGAGCAAACGTTTCCGAAGTCCGTCAACCGATAACACGGTGAAAACTCGCGAGGTGCTCGAATATCTGCTATTAAGCAACTCATCAAGAAAGGTGAGTGAATTTCTGGTGGCAGTGAAGCCACTAACTAGTGTTGCAAGCTGCAGAATATGTAAGTTATTTCAGACTACCGTTAAACGAATGAAGATACCAGGAGATTGGAGGTCAGCGGCAGGGCAACCGATTACAAAAGTGGGCAGAGTTCACTGGCTGATAATCCCCTACAGATGTATTTGGCAAGCAGGCCAAGTAAGTGATAAGTAAGGAGGATCCGAAAGTGTATATCCAGACACTTGGTGGAGCATATTCCCGTGAAGTAGGCCCAACACGGTCCCCCCAGAAAGCAAGTTTTTGATGTGGCCTCTAAAATGGAAGAAGGCTCTTAACCCCGTCTGCCAAAGCTTAAGTAGAGTAATTCGGGGACTTTTGGGGTATCACGCCAGTTAATGAAGAACCTCCTAAGCGAAAGGTGTTTCACTATTGGGAGAGTAAGCAACATTTTTTGAAGCGAAGCAAGCCACCACTGTTCCCCGATGACCTGGTCTGAGTCTCTTGTTATTTATTCTGAGAACTGTTGACTTCGCGCCGGTGGTATTGTTTTCCTGTTTCTTCTTTGCGAGCCATGTAAAATTGATGTGAGATATAGACAGGCGAAATATGGCAGCGGACTTAATAATGGTATTTTACTGGTTTACCATGTACCACTTGCCGCCGAGTGTGATTAGGACTCACCTGAGCATTCAAGTCGCATTCCGACTGTCAGTCACAGAACATGTGGCAGTTTCGGTCAGTGCTGCGCGAGTTACAAAAGGCCTCAAGGCGAAAGAAACTAAAATTTAAATGGGAAAACATTCTGGAGTGGCTGGAAAACAAGGCCCTGGGAGATCTGTTTAGGCCAAGGACATCGTCGGGCTTGGTAAACATGATGTCTGTATTTTTGTTGCAAAGGCAGTGGCCGTCTCAAGTGGTGTGTTGCTGGTAGGTTTTGTCCCCTTTTCCGAGGAAAGACGTGGCTTGCTTAGGACTGGTTCAGCAGCCAGCAGCCTGGGCAGCGGATGGTGGAATAGAAAACAACTACCTAATGTGTTTAAAGAAGGCGGACCCTTTTCACTAGAACAGAGAAGATCAGTGGCGCATGAGCCAAACTTTGAAAATACTGAATGCCCGAAAGAACTGAGAGACAAGGGTGCTTATGCCTAATCTATCAAGCTGAGAACCGATAGTAGTGGTATTTTGCTAAAGTAAGAGAAACGTTTGTTAAATACCTTCCGCCATCTTCATCAATGGAGAAGACGGCTGATGAAAAGGGTTGGGAGGAGAGTTGTTGAGAACACAACCAGTGGGACCCAGTTAGAAGCAAAGCAAAGCGGGGTGTAAATATCAGACGTTCGTGTCTTGGCCCGGGCGAGCTCAATCGACGGTCCACAGAGCGACTCGTGAAAAAATAAACATGCCACATTCTGGATGGCAATTCGAAACCTCAGAGGAACGCGTGGCCCAAATTGATGCGAAGCCAAGGAAAGAATAAAACTGCTCCGCTATGTCCACCGTAATATTCATGAGTTTGAAATTATCTACACAAAGATCGTACGTTTTCAACGAGCCTCAATCACTATGCAACCAAAAGGTAGTCAAAAATAGGACGAAATCTCCTAAATAGATAAACACTCGATAAAAGAGAATCAACAGAAAGTACCTGTCCTGTGGTTCAAGTGCAAGAGATTCTGAACACTTCATCAGGTCCAACAGCACTTGCCAGAGCGTGACAGTCAAAAATTACTGCAAACAAACGAAACGTCTACATTCGACCAACGTGAGCGATAAAACGAAACTGGGCTGTGACAAAACAAGCCGCCTCAATTCAGGTGACCCGTGAATACACTAAATGCCCGTAAAATAATCTCAGATAGGGAGCATAGGGACGAGACAAAGAAGGGTAATATATCGAGCCATAAATAAACATCGACCAAAATCAGTGTAATTATCAGCAAGTTGGACTAGAAGTGTCAGGTATCGAGATAGGACCGAAAAGAAGAAGGGAAAAGAGTTCATAACCAGTCTGGATGTTACCGGCGTATCCTTTGATTTAGGGATTTAGGATTCAGACGGACTAGCGTCGCGGATCTACGAGAGCTTACTAGTTGTCTTGTGTTTTGCCAATAAGCAAGTTGCGGAGCGACCCCGAAGCAAGCTTCCATCTGCCTGCGGCTAGGATGGTTTCCCACTTTTGAACCGCGAGACAGCCGTTTGGGACAATTGTATCCCTAAGATAAAAGCAGTAGAAGTTGATATTTTCTATGCCTTTTTCGAAGAGAATTCTGGAACCCTGTCTGAACTTTTGGGCCACTCCCGTGAGGTGTCATTTGGAGTGAACTGAACCTAAACAATACTTCAGAAAATTTAAATTGATTAAGTTGTCATCTTCCCAGTTGTGAGCTACGGAGAGGAGGCCACAATCTGATGGGATTAGTTTGGCCACGGCCCAGAAATGGAGCCTGGGATGGCTTGCCTCAGCAATGGCCTGAGTAAACGATACTCGAGAGATTTGCCATCCAAGGTTTAACCTTACCGCGGCCCTCAAGGTCAAAGCTTCGATCACTTGCTCGGGTCACCGTTAAATCGCAGTTTTCCAGTTTTCGATGCTGCCGACTGTTATTTCTGCAGAAATGGGTTACGCAAAGTATTGAATCAACTGTGCCACATCATTGTTTACCTAGCCGGGTTTCGTTTTAAATGCTCCCTAGTTTGCGTATCCGCCGGATTCGTGCGTGTTTCGGACCCGTACGTTTACTTCGTGTTTGCGTTTTTTTGGTTTCCATTCGGGTGGTTTCTCAGTGTGGATCAATTTCACTCTCCTCCCAGCTTTATAACAATTTATTTTTATGGTTTCCTCTATGGTGGTCTTTGTTGGCTACTTCCGTGACGTCTGACTATCTTGGTCTATGCCGTTCCTGGTGCTGCGGCCGTTCGACCTTGGCGTTTTCCATGTTTCCTGCAGATTTGGTTCTCACTATTCAAGCTTTCAGCCACGAAATTATTTAAGCTGTTTGTTGAGGGCGTGGTCCGTCAAGGCTATTGAGCATAGGCTGTAACAAAAGGTGTCCGTCGAAATATTTGTTGTCGTTTAAAGTTATGATGGACATACGCTCTAGTTATAACGGACAGCTTAGCTTGAGGGGCATCGTTACGAATTAGTACCGAATGTCGTTCTGGTCCCAGAAGCCTCGACACGTGGATTGGTCTTTCCTTCCTGTTGCCAGTGCCAAAGGAATCCATGAGTTTTCGTTTTTGTGAAATGTCATTATTTGCAAGACTCGTAACAACGTTGTTAGTATTTCAGGGATATGGAATTCGGAAAGGTTCCAGATTGTTGCTGAGTAGTCGGTCTTTGCGCGAGGGTATACTTGTTGGACTTGTTTGTAGTCTATTAAGTGAATCCGCGCGATGCATTTCGTTCGATCTGACAGACTGAGGTACCTGAGAGACCTCAGAATAAAAGATTTTGCTCCACGAAGAAAAATTCTTCAACGCCAGTTCCCTGGCCTAAGGTAATGTGACCACCTCCCAGTGCCTCGTTCGATTTTTTTTTGATGTTTATCGGAGATGCATTTTGATCGCAGTAATATTCAAAGCTACTATAAAGTTTCTACTAGAAATTTGTTTTGCCATTTGCGGCATGGCGTAAATCAACGGAAACGTTTTTGTACCAAAACTGCGTTCCACAAGCTACCATAAACTTGCATCCCGAAGCGAGTTTGCTCATTTCATTTTCCGTTGTCTCTAGCCTTTAGATGTAAGTGTTCCGATTAGCCCATTTGATAGGCGATATTCACCATACGGTGAGCCCAGTGGCGAGCCCCCTACGACCGCTGTCAATGTTACGCGTCGCAATAAAAGGTCGGACCAACACTCGAAGAAAGGAACCGTAGTGGCTAGCACGGAATGTAGTGTAGCACTTTCAATCATCGAAGGGCAACACCGTGGTAACTCTTCAAGGTTCGCTGCCATATCTCTCAATGTCTTTTCAACCGGTTGTGGGATCTTTTGGATCTCACGTGGTTTTCGCATCCGCCTTTAGAACCATGGGTTTTGGGCTGGCGCTGATCAGGTGGACTAAGCATCTAGTGCATCAAAGGAGCCGGATTCGGGTGCCACATCCGCCGCTTACCTTGGTGGCAGATGTCAAATCGTTGTTCCTTACCACACCTAACCTACTGGGACTTTGCCATTTCAAGTTCAAGTGCCATGATGTTTTGGTCCTCGTCATGCTTTTATGACCACTATCTTTTGTATTGAGTCCTCCAGTGGCGCTCGTCCATCGGAAATGCTTTTTGTTGAGCCGCTCTGACTTTATCATGCTATTCCCCCTCTAATGTCTACGTTGTGAGGTAGCAACCAAAGCCAGAATGCGCTAGCGCAAGGTTAATGGCTGAAGGAGTTGAAAACTTGAGAGGACATCAGATTCCAGACGTTTAGTGAAATTGGATGTTCAAAGATGAGGCTTCCTTCACTGGTAAGATCGGAAAAACCCAGGATGTGGACGTTCAGCAGATAGCAGAACTTCGGTTAGCGAAGTCGCGTACGATAGAAATGGAGAGCTCATCCATGGTAGACACCAAAGGCTGCGCCGTTGGGCAGAGCATTTCAGGGATCAGTTAAGCTGGCCCTGCTGATGCAGTTAGGCTAACGTCTGCAGCTGCAAATTCTTGGGAAGTGTCAGTTGATCTCCCAACGGAAGCGGAAATAAAGTCGAATATTCGACTTCTGAAGACGGAAGAAGCAGCCGGTCCCGACGACCTTTCCCCAATTCTTCCCAAATTGGCTGTAAAGCTCTGGTGAAATCACTTACCTCCTTGCTTCGTGATATTTGGAACGAGGAGCGTATTTCGTTATCGTGGGGTAAGTCACTGATTATACCCATCTTCAAAAAGAGCACAGTGTCTGTAGCAGTCGTCGGAGGATTATTTTAATCCTGACGGTTACTGAGGTTTTAGCTTTGTTACTGCTGTATCGTTTGATACCGGTTTGCGAGAGTAACAACCGCGAACGGCAGACTGGGTTTCATCCCGGTCGAGGTTGCATCGACTAAATATTCCCTGACAAATAGCCGAAGCCCGCCACACCGCCGTCCTACGGTCGTAGTCTTTCTCGACTTGCGTCCGACTCTGGATCAGACAGCTCTGTTCAATGCCCTCCACCGGAGTGGTGTGCCAGCAAAGTTGGTGAACCTGTTGCGAGCATTGTACTTGCATACCTTTGGTAGCGTAAGGGTATACGGTGAGCTGTCATCGACTAGCGGCGTTCTCATCTCTGTTCTTGTTCAACCTTGGATGTAGGAATCGGATTGAGAATGGCGAGGAGCTGTGTGATCTAGATAATGCAGATGACGTGTATCTGTTCGCATCGGCGGATAATGCACAACATGCACTAGACAGACTCGAGGTCTATAGCTTGGTTTGACAAGTGGTTTGCACCTTCAAAGTGTAAATTGCTGTTACAGGACTGAACGACAGCAGTGCCGAACTTCATACCCGACGGAGAGGAGCTAACTGTTGTGGACCGTAACTGCGTGTCGAACAGTGGCAGCTCGACAGTTGAGGTAAACGCGGTTATCCAGCGCTCGAGCGGCTTACGCTGGACTGAAGCATTTGCGGCGTCGGACTGATATTTCACTGAAGTTGAAAGGTCGTTTGTACTGCGCTGCATTGCTGGGTCACGTTGCGTATGGCGTACACTCGTCTGCCGTAACGTGCCCCACTCTGCGTTCCTCTAACGGAGCGGAATAAGCCACATGGAGGTCAGCAGATGACGTGGCAACGTGTTGTAGGAAAATGCACGGTGAACCTAGGTAAAGTATGTTTCTCACGTCTTCTTGGTTGGGGTCCGGAAGACACGTCAACTAACTGACTGGTGACTGAAGGATATGATGGTGAACCGTGAACACTGGCGATCGTGTTGCCATTGTCTGTCGAATCAGAATAATTGAAAGAGTTCGTCTTTACAGTTAGACTGTTCCATGTGTTGGCTAGTGCACTATTCTCGTCTTTTCCCGCCTGTGTCGGCCCACTCCCTGTTTCTTCTTGGATACTCACACTTTTTATAAAAACGTTTACTGAGCAAAAGGCAGCGATCAGTGGGGATCGTCTTGCTTTTAAACAGTGAACAATTATGATGCCGAATTCCCTTCCTTGCGATGGAATTTTATTGTTAGCATTGTCCTCTGGCATGTTACTTATGTCTGAGAATGTCATCGAAACAGTGAAGTTATTTCACTTTGGGGACAAGGTTATTTGAATACAATTTATTTGAAAGTGGCACATGAACGTCCTTGCGCGTGCACTCGATGGATCCGATTTCATTGACGTCCGCATCAGTTTTAGTTTGTACGTCCAGTAACCTTGCACCAAGTCGTTTAGCATTGATAGCTACCTCACAGCATCAGCTACCCAAAATAGTAAAGAAATTGGGGAATAGTAGAAACATCGACTGCAAAATAAGAATTTCGAATGCAAGAAAGCTATTCATTGGAGCATTCAATTATATCACTTAAATCGTAAACCATTGTTTGCAAGAAGGGATCTCGTGGTCTCCACCGTGGAAGTCTGACCGCACCTACACGAGCCAGTCTAGTTTAAGGTGTTCTTTGGCCGTCTACATCGAACCACCTCCCAACCATTGCTGACCTCCGAGGACGGCGTGCGTAGCAGAATCTCTGGACAAAACACGACCTGTTCTTACTCAATGCCTGTTCCAAAGGTTGGACCGTTAGACCGGTACTTCCTGAGTTACTGGCGAAATTCTACCACTGCATTCTACTAATACTACGAAAACAACGGTGTCGAAACACCGACAGTTGCAAATTTTCGGCTCTCAGCAGCCATGTTTCGGAGCCTTAGAACACTACTGACCTCACTGCTACGCTGTACACTCAACCTTTGCTCGATAATCGGACGTCAAACGGACGCAGCAGGCTTCAGATTGGTCCATACCATCAGATATACGATCATTATGTTAGATTCAACTATCCAGAAAACCTTATTTATTTCACCCACTATTCCAGTCCTGCAAGTTTGGCTTCCAGCAGTGCCAGTCCTTTTCTGTGCGACATGTGTGGCGCCTGGGTGCAATGGAAAAGATATGCTCCATATCGACTTCGGTCCACTATACGGGAGAGGGACCGGTAACAATGGCCCTGAAATTTGGACAGATGCTAATGGCTTCGGTTTTCACTCAGTAACTCAGCGTCGTCCGCATATTCTAGGACTGTCTTGTCTGGGTAAATAACTGTCACTATTCTCACGTAAGGATAAGACTGTCTCCAACCTAATGTCATTGATTAAATTGCATAGTTGGAAAGGAGCAACTGTGACCAACCGCTTTTAGTGGTGAGCTCGAATGAAGCATTGCCGAAAGCAGTAACTCGGCTTCGGCTATTCGCTTGCGTAGATAAGTGGAATTAATTTGACTTGCTCTTCAGTGAGAGGAAGCGCCACGATCGACTCAATCAAACGCCTCTCTCAGATCACATTCCGCTAGTGCTAAGTAATATCCGGGAGCAGTTAGAATGCTATGCTTACTTCACTAATTCTGACTTTCTTATAAATCGAAACAGTCAGCGATTCACACCGGTCCCCGGTAGTCTGTTTCCTTTTCCCGGTCGATCCCATTAGTTTTATTAACGCCGATGTTAACATTTGGCCACCGTCCTTGAAGGATGGCAATGATCTGCCTTTCAAGAAAACATCTCTCTGGTTATCACCATTTCTGATGGAGGTCTGACATCTGTCTGCGTTGTTTTACGGTTGTCCGTGCAGTCGGATGGAACAGAAAATGGACCTCTGATTTGTCGTTCTAATTCAGGCATTTTTATCACCAGCAATGAACACGACGCCCATTGGACGTGTACTTCGCAATAATTAAGGTAACTCCCGACTGAACTCGTCTTTCATCTCAGGAATGGTACATTGAATGAGCTTGTGCACAAGTATACTCCAGTCAGCTGCTACTGACACGAACCGTTCAACCGAACGGCGCAACCATTGTTACTTGGGGTCCAGTCTAACATTGGATGTTGGGCTGCTGTCATGGTTGGTGACCATTCTAGGGTTTTTAGTGCCACAGATTTTAGTTCTGTTGTTAATTCTCCAGAAGAACCTGCGCTTTTCCCATTATTTTGAGATTTACGTTGTTTTAAATTCTGTGCAGCTAAAGATTTATGTCCACAAAAAATCCATCAAAACTCGTTTTGTGATTGGCTGTTTCATGTATCGACCAAGGCCACCCAACAAAATTATATAAACGACAGGGCTCGCTTGAATTTTGACTTGTTAGTGGATCACCAATAAATGTGCGGCAATGTCCCGTGTTCATCTTCCGCTATTGGGTTGGGCTAGTTGTTCATATTTTGCGCCTTCTTTCCGTTGTGGTTGCTCATTCAAGGGAGCAGCAGTTCCGTTGCGTTTGTTGTGCGACCACGGGGTTTGTAGACTCAAGCCCGAACAGCTGTCTCCAACCTCAGTGTGTTGGTGTCTGTTAAACCGTAGGCTGTGCTCCTGTGCTGTCGTGCGACGCTGAACAGTCAGTCATGTCGGGGTCACCAATTTGTAGAACCGATTCTCCTAACGCGAATCTCGTATTACGTTTGCCTGCCCTTAACGCTTGTGACCACTTGTGCGTCACTCTTACTCGGCTCCGTACGATTGCAATACTGGCAACCCTGACAACTAACCGGTACAAGGAAAAGACAGTCGGAAGCGGTATATTTTGACAGGAGCGTGCAAGCGGGGCATGCGTAAGCAACACAAATGGCGAATGCGCTTGGCGGTCAACGTTGGGTTAAACAAGCTATTCGGAGGACCAAATCCGTGTTCCGCTACAACGCTAGTGCTTACGTTTTATGCTTTCGTGTGTATAGATCAACCAAACTCGGCAACATAGCTGCCTCACTCAGCGATCCCAAAGCCAACCGGACCACGTGCTCTCAAAACCGGATTATTCATCACGCAGTTGGAGAGAATGAGGCTGCATATATACTGCGAAGAACGATTACAAGAGTGGGATCTTTGTTTAAGTAACGTTTCTGAATTACTCCTTCCCCTTCCGCAGTTGCCGTCATCAAAGAAATTCATCGGGTTGCAAGTTTTCGTAGCCTCTCGTAGCATCTATATATCGGTAGAACGGAAACTGGGAAGGTTCCCTGTAAAAATTCGTGGGAGGGGGCTGTTCCGGCGGTAGATGCTTCGCAGCCGTCCACACTAAAAGAAACGCAAACCGGAACCTAACCCACAAGGCAGTAGAGCGTTAACCCAGCTGGGACAACCTTATCAATACCCACTGCTCGAAGCAGTGAGTAGCACGATCCTGATTATCTTGTTTGTGGATCGATGCAGTATGGAATTTATCATCCGTGGGCGTCATGAAGGCTTGTAGACGACTACTGCCGAAGAGTTCAAATGCCTCAGCATAGTCGGGGGTGAGTTTCTTAGGCTGAGTTGGCTATTCGCCCTAAACACCTCGAAACGACCCCAAATGACCTCTACTGGGGAAGTCCTGCGCACGGTCTTCTCGTGGCGGTTTCCATCAAGTTGGCACGATAAAGATGAATGCGCGGCATCCTCCACCCAGTTGACCGATTATTGATAATCAGTCCGGAGGAATTGGTTAAAGGATGGTCAGTGATTTGGAGTTAGGGAATAGAATTAACTTGTGTTGGGAACTTTACATTTCACATCCTTTTTCGTTTATTGTTTCCATCCTTCGCCGTAATTCCGATGGCACACTGTCCCCTGTATTCAGATTTATGGGAGATATAATAATAGCCCGACAGGGAAACAATTAGGGTTCCCTACCAAAGCCTTTGATTCTATGGGAACTTGTCTACAAACTAGAAACTCATCTTCTTGAATCAGTTATTCTTCCACTCACTTTCCCGGCAGTTGCCAGTTCAAATCAACCCCCAACCTGGAAGTGCTAGACTTCCGTCAGTCCCCTAACCACTGACCTCAGGCACGATTGGATCTTTGATTTAAGCCATCCTTTGTAGTTCGTTGGGTCATAGATAAACGCAATCCGCCCTATCACATCAAATTGCAGTGCTAGTAAGGTTCCAGTAGATTAATTGTAAAGACGAGATAGATGATATTAAATTACCATCCACAACCAGCGTCTTCAGGCTGCTAGGAAGGCTTGATAAGACGGGTCAACATACGACGTTCGAGACACAATCTTTTCCATTATCAAGTGTACTGCTGTTAGTAGTTTATAATGTCAGTCAAACATCCGTCATTTGCGAATGAGAAAATCGGAAGTTCCAAGATGTAAGTCCAATATATCAGATAATCTGAATGACGATTTGCGATGCGATTTCTGCGGCATCTGACGATCGAGTTCTCATTGCTATCAGTCATCTGTCAGCACTCACCGAAGTTTCATTCACTACAGTGTCAAAAAGCAACGGAAGGTTTTCCCTGATGATTCACGCATAAATCATGGTTTGTAACCTCCAGACTCGTGTTTTTTAGTCCTTTAACATTTATTAAATAGTACGAATTTCTAAAGCGCTCCGAATTTTTCGAAGGTGCACTGTCAAAATGCCCTATTGCTAGTCCGGTTTTACGGAAGCTCTTTCGAGAAACGCCAGAGAAAGGGTATTATGAAAGGTACTGTTGAAAGAGGAAATACCTCGAAACAACACATGACCTCAAGTACTCGATTTAGGCGATTTTCCAATCGATGTTCTGATACTTTTGCTGAATTATCTCGACATTCAGCTAGATGGTTCTTGGTTTTGGACCTGCATTTCCTAAGTTTCTTCTGCTGAGTTGAAAAATTGATCGTATGCGGGAGCATACCAATATCCGCAGTGTCGATAAATGGCATTGCGGTAGTTCACCATTTGACGACCCGGTGATTCTTTACGTTCTGATGAATAGTGGAATTACGATTGAAACGGTTGATTTCAAAACAGTTTGAGAGGATCCAGTCACATGCCGTCTAACGGGGATAGAAAATATGTCGTTCAATAGATAGGATCTGCACTCTTTCTCGAAGCCTGATTCGAGAGCAATAAGTGACTGTATATTGCAGAAACGAACCGTGAACCGCAAAAGCATCGGTCAAAAAATTTGGAGCTAATTATGTTCGGAATTTCTGCACTGTGGTGAACGACAATGCCAAGTGTTTAGCCCGGCCGAAAATGATGGAGATCTCAGTACTTGGGGTAACGATCAGTACCTCATCAGTAGACTGCTTGACGGATGGTCATGCCTATGCGTGAAAAGCGACCGTGACCGATTGGTCACGAAAGGCAAACGAACTGATTTCGCGTAGTATAACAACGGTAGTGGGCCGATGAATGTCGTCTTCCAAAGCGGCTGACCTCAATGTTTTGCTTTGCATAGCCGTTGCTGGACTCCTCGATCATGAGCGCCATCGCCGACCAACTTGGTGCCAGTTTAACATTTTTCCCTGAAGGTGTTTGCATGGATTGTGAACATAAGCCAACTATTGATACAATTTCCGTTTCGGATTGCGCACCATTCGCACACGAACTAATGCGTATAATTCTGTATCTGAACATTTTATTCAGTACTTATCAAAATACATTTCATTCTGAAACTCACGCAACCTTTGTGGGAAGCCTGAATTTAGCAGTCATCCAGAACACAAGAAACCGTAAAACGGAGGAAGCAGACCTTAGGTTGAGGACTGAATACGTTTGTCATCCAAAGGGCGTCGTGTATGCAAAACACGACTTTGTTATCCAGTCGCAGAACTGACCCCAAGTACTTGATACATACTAAGTCCCGGTTCTCTGGTCCCTTGTTGATTAGCTTGAATTTAGGGAAGATTAGGAATCTTGTTTTGACAGTTTTGTCCTTGAGGCTGATTTTCGTCACAGAAAAACGGCTACACGGCAGATGGAAAATCCGTGACGATAACGTTTTCCGCAAAATTCAGATCCGAGATAACGACTGTCCGACTCCATTAAAAAATTGAACAGCAAATCATTGCATTGTCTAATGAATGACTTACTTTGATAGAACCAAAAGAAGTGGTCACCACGAAACGAATCGCGAAATCTGCAAACTTATCTTATATTTATGTTAGCGAAGCAGCGTACGAATTGTTGGCTTGTTGGGGGCCTTATGCCATCAACTGCAAATTCTTAGAGAAACAGCTGGGTAAAGATCAATGCAACAGACTACGCTTCGCTACTGAAATTTGTAACAATGTTCTGGCGCTTTGAAAAGTGTGAATGTTTGGTTAACTCAGACTCTCTTTTTGGTCAGGTGAGACGGTAGTCAAATGGACTAATTTTGTAACATCAGAAGGTCAGAGATCCAAATCTCAGAGACTACCTTCAATTTTGTGATTGACGGCAACTTCCTGTGACCCGGTTTGCTAGCACGCCTTACTTATTGGGTTCTTAATTGGTTCCACTCCAAATTCAGAATAACGGTTGGCGATTCCCCCTCCCGTGTAACAGGCCCTAGCGACTGTAGCGCATGCTCCCGCTGTATGTAAAGCAATACGTGTCCAAGCCGCCGAAGGCAATGTAGGGCAACTACCTTAGCCAGAAGACAACTGTCTACATCCAACACATGGCAGCACACCTCGTCGTTGTTCACCCGGTGTTCTCGTTAAACGTGAGCAGTGATTCGGATATATCGGTGGTGGAAAACAAAAAGTCCAAGAACACGATGACTGACCGCCTTTCGAAGGTGAAACGGTGCTCTAACAGCTATCGAAGGGTAAAGATTTAATCGACACATCCATGACCAGCGCGAAACCCCACCTGTTCCTCACGGGTTTGCCCTTCTACAACCTGCGAAGAATGACGGACGAAAGCCTGGACGCTGTAGGGATTAGGCTAATACCCTCATAGTTGGCGCAGTCACTGCGCAAGCCATTTTGGAAGATGGGGATCGCGATCAACTCCTCTTCGAAGAGGGGATTTTTCGGAGTCCCATATTTTCGAGAAATAATACCCGAAGTTCTTTTACTAGTTCCATTCTTACATCATTAAATAGGGATCGAGAAGAGCCATTGGTGCTCGGCGCTTAATGACGTAAGGTGCAGATCTCTGCCTCCGTTGGTGGATCTCTTGTAACAGATCACCGGACGCTTGCCAGAGTAGCTGCGAGGGGCGCTGCCGCTGAGGGCCAGTTAAATTGTCTGATGATACTTCGCCCAGCATGCAAGACGTTCCTGCAGGCTGTGTATCGGCGAACCTTCAGCTCCACAGATCGCTTCGCTCACCTCTTGATTTCCTATCCTAAAACCTGGGGTGACATATATATGTCTATCCATTATATATATATATATATATATATATATATATATATATATATATATATATATATATATGCATATATATAACGTTTGGTCCAGTGCCACGTCCTTCAGTGACTACAGCTAGCTGGTTAGCGCACCTTTCAGATCCTATCCTCAGAGACGTGGGATATCTACCTTGCTTAGGTTCGTCGCACATATTTCCATTCCGCGGATGAACGGGAAACGGTATATGGTAAGGTACACAAATGTTCGCCAGAAATAACGTGACTATACCAACGAAGTCCGCTGAGCTTTACACGCCGAGATAAGATGTTCTCAGAACTGGCACTTAACACCAGATTCTTAACGTCCAAGTAACTCACGCGGTCACTCCATCAAATCCTGGGACACTATGTAAACATCGGTGGTCAGAAAACTCCAAGTGACAAGCATTTTCAGGATGCAACCGTACAGCAGAACCGAGAGCATTGCGGCACGGTGCACATGACCTTCCAATTTCTGGAAAATATCAGATCGACGCCAAAAATGTTTCGATCCAGCGTACGCCGTTCGGGCCGCGGAGATACGTGCTCAGCTCCGCTGCTGTGCTTACGTCATTCTATACAGCTGCCAAGGCAAGTGAAATGGTCCACAATGGTTGTCTCCCCCATCAAGGATCGAGTTCGGTACTAGCGTTGTTCAGTCCTATAACAGCACTTTACACTTTGAAGGTGCGAAGTACATGCTAAATCGAGCTGCGGCTCTCGCGAATCTATCCAGTGCACGCTGCGCATAGTCCATACACTCGGACAGGCGCGCGACGTCGTCTGCGTTTTCTGGGTCACAGCCTGTCTCCACTTGCCAATTCAATGTCTGCATCATGGGGACTTTTTGCTGCATCTTTCATTACCTAGTCGATAGCGAAGTTGGACAAGATTGGAGATGAAATGTTTGTGGGACAGCACTGGTTATCGCATGTTAAGTGCTCAAAGGAGGTCCACGAACTTCGCAGACATCATTGGGATAGAGAACGCTGAAAAGTGCAGTTTGGTTGACTGAGTCGAAGGTGACTTCCAAGTCAAGAAAACCATAATTGTTCGACGGTAGTTTGTGAAGAGCGTTTGAAGCTGCTGACTTTAAAACTGGATGATTCCGAGAACATTTCTCATACATCTGATCTTGTGATGCGTTGGTTCGCAAATTTTTGCTGTTCAGTCAACGTGACTGTCGTATCTGGGAACCAAACTTCGGATCTTTTTTTTTATCACCTGTCATATAACGCCGGAAGCCTAAAGCGGAACAACAGGCCCACATCTGGCAATAAGATGCAATTTGTGGGGGGCGTTTCCAAGTAGAAGTGTATTGTCAGGTTCTACGATCGCGGACGACCAGGCGTCACTGTAGCACTCTGGATCCGAGTGAGTTGCCCGTCGTAATAGCCTATTACCGTTCTCTGAAGTTACCATGCATCTCATTTGTCCAAGGAAGTCTTGCATGCAAATCAGACCGTTACAAATGTTTTCACCGAAGGACAACAAAGATAAATTGATTGGTATTTGGAAATCCGTCTTGGGAAGGAGGGTACGCTCTGATTCTATACCAACCACGGACGATTGTATGCTCACCGGAATCTGTGGTTAATGAGTGTAATGCGCACTCAGGATATCCAGCTGAATTCAGATGGCTAATGCGTTGAACCAAAGCTACAAATCGTTTCTTGCATCCTTTTCCAGGAAATAAAAAAAAAGATTTGAAGATAAGTGATGAACAGAATGTATACAAGCCACCACTACCACCTTGACTCTGCTCATCTAGGGTTCCCTCCAGATCAGAGAAATTTATCAAAGACATCGTCGGTAGAATAGAGAAAGCCCCCAAGCATCGTTAGAACAGTCGGGTATCATGGCTGCGCCACAGTTGTCGCAGGTTCGTGAATGGTGGTCTGTTTCGACATTTGCGTTGCTATTTGCTCCTCAACATCACCGCCAAATGTAACCGAGCTCCAAAGGTTTTTAACTGGTTTCCAAAAATAGGCAGTTTCAAACAGGTCCCCGTGTGTCTTGGATAAGTGCTCCAATTGGAAGACGCAAAACACACTTTGAGTGCGTGAATACCATTAGTTGTTAGAGGGTCTTGTGAATCCTAATTTAAACCATCTGAAATTTAAGCTCTTCTAACACTGAAGCACTGTGAACTAGTCAACTGCGTCTAACCTTAAGCATGACGGGACTGCACTACAAAAGTGGATTTTGTTCTGGTCGATCGCACAAGTAACTGCGACCGTCTGATCTACATAGGAAAATAGTATAGCCTCTTAAACCAGGGGGGTTGATCGGAGTTAGCAGCTCAGTCGGAAAAACGAGTGGAAGAATAATTGATCCAAGTAGATGGGCTTCCATTCAACTATACCTCGTTGCCTTGCGGTCAAGTTCTTGTCAGAACCGAAGGCTTTGGTTGAGAACCCTAATCGTTCTGTTTAGCGGCTGGACTCCCTAGCAGTACCCGTCCATCAATTCCCATGAGTTACACGCCTGCAGATAATTCCATACTGCATCGGTCGTGGCGCAGGATAATCAGGACCGCGCTGCCCATTGCATCGAGCGGGGTGGGTAGTGATAAGTATGCTACTGCTCAGAGTTCTCTCTCTT
>LUCM01007479.1:81000-113761 GCA_008360955.1 Fasciolopsis buskii
GTTCCTCCTAAGGAATGGAAGAAGCCATGTGGAGGCCATTAGGTGACGTGGCAATATGGGATGAGAAAATGTACAGCGAAGTTAGGTAAAGTAGGTGTCCCACATCTTCGTCTTCGTGATTGGGATCGAAAGACTCGTCAACTAACTGGCTGGAGACACTGAAGGATATGGCAGTGAACCGTGAACAGTGGCGATCGTTCTGTCATTTTCTATCGAATCAGAATGATTGAAAACACGTGCGTTTGTACAGTTAGACTGTGTTCCGTGTGTTGGCTGCAGCAGTATCTTACCTTTTCCCGCCTGTGTAGGTCCACTCCCTGTTCCCGTTGGGTATTCACTCTTTTTGTAGAGACGTGTAACTCTGGGGAAAGGCAGCGGTCAGTGAGGCTTGCTTTGCTGTTTAACGCCAAACGATGATGATTGATTAGTGTTGGTCCAATGTGCCTGTTTGGGGTACACGAGATCCCCGTAGTCGACGATTGTCGGCAGGGTTATATGGGTCCACGCCGCAATCAGTGACCTCCCATTCGAAATCTTTCCTAGTCTTTGTTGTTATTCAGCTTATCGGGTTTCATTATTTTCAGGTTTTTTCTCTTCCGGAAGTATGACAACCAAAAATAGTTAATAGTTGTAAAAAGGGCTGAACATTATTAGATCAGCGATAATATCAATTGGGTAGTGTTTAAGTTGACCTATCATTTTGGCTTCGGTATGAATCGTGAATTTTGATGATTCGGATTCTGGGGTGGTTTTGCTCGCTTATACATTTTAGTTTTCCGGTTTATGTAAAGATAGATTGAAATCCGGTCATTGCAGGCAGCGTTTCAGTACCGCGCGACCATAGTCCCTCCAACGACAGCAAAGTTGCATATGAAGCCTCTGTGCTTCAATACATAGTGACAGATTAAAGGCTCCTCGACTGCTGCTCCTTCGCTGTGTGCGTAATCGCTAAATTGAGACTGAAACGTTAAGATTCCGCCACTCCAGGTATCTCTTTGTATTAGGTCATTTGATTGTTATAATGTGCTACGACTTACAACACATAATGGGCTTCCGTTGATATATTTTAGTGTTTTAATTAGTGATCAGCTTCAGTAGCGCAATGGCTCTTGAATGCTGGAAGGTACGCTGCTCACAATTCAAAATTAATTTCATTATTGCACGACTGGGCTTTCTGACTCCCAATCACGAGCTTTGTTTGGGCCATAAGTCTCTGGTAATAACGGTTGCCACTACGCGTGTGGATTTTTTATTCATGCCTGTATCTGGGAGCAAGTTGCTTGACGTTTTGCTTTTGTTCCGAGCACACTCGGGCTCGGTGAGCATTTCCTGACTTGTCAAAATGACGTTTTTCATTTCGCTCTCAAATTTTAGCTTAATTTGTTGTACATATTGTACATAAGTCACTCACAACCCAAAAAACAATGAGGGTTAAAGGACGCGATAACGTCACTGTGGAGAATGGAGACTGCCTGTCCAAAATGCCCACTGCCACTGCCGAACAATTGAATATAGCTAAAATGCTTTCAAAACCTGATGATGTTGACTTACGTAATTATGTCCAAAAGGTGAGTACCTGACGAAATTCATAGTTGTTCTTTAGTTACAAGAATTAACTGAATGTACGGAGGATCAGGCTGTTACTGCCTTGTATGATTGTGAGAATAATCTGGAGCGGGCAGTGGAATTGTTGCTGGACCAGTTTCGTTTTGGAAATGATGAGGAATGGCATACGACCGGTAGAAAGTCAAAACCGAAGAATATTACCATGGTAAGTCTGATTTAGGTTCTCTACTCTACTTCGGTCACCTTATTTAGGACGCAGACGCGGCTGCTGCAGATTTACGGCCTGACAAGAATCACTCTAGTGATGAGATCAAGAAAAGTACTTCCACAATCAACGATGGTGAAACTTTCACTGTGAAGGAGGTGCGTCAGATGGACCAAGTTAAAGTGAATGAGCTTATTTAGTGTATTGATTTGTTTCAGGCGGGAAGAAATGAAACTTGGTCCGGAAGTGTTAGAAGGGACGGTAAAAATCGTAGAGTTTCAGGGACGCAGAAGAGTACTGACCGCCGAAATGACATCGCGGTGAACAACGTAGATAGTCTTCATCCGGCAGAAGTGAATGAAATAACACAAAAATCAAAAACTAGGACATCTTTTGATGTCGAAGGTAAGAAAAATAATAGTGTATGACACTTCAGGCTGGGATCCTTACACGGAGTATGGTGAGTGGACTGGGGAGGCTATTGAAGTTGTTAACTCCAATGCGTCTATTGACGAATGGTGCCCAGAACAATCAAGTCTCCCGGAATTGTTCGTAGATACTGAGCAGTCAACAGCTAAGTAGGTTTTCTGCTTTTTACGTCCAACTTCTCTTACAGAGATGCTGCGGGTGATAATCAGCCGACCAGTTCGGTACCGTCAGTGAACACAACATCTCCTAGCCTGACTACCCTAGCAGACGCCGACTCTTTGTTTATTTCCAAGGCTGTTAGTAAACCTCCACCGCCTGCTTTCGCCCACCTACCAGATATCCCCGTGTTCATTGTACCTGATCTCTTCCCCCGTTCAAATTCACGTTGGGTGTTCAAATTCGGCGGTGAAACAGTAAGCCCCGTAAAACCCAAGACCGATCTACCAGCTCCTTCCTCAGTACAGGCCACAAAAGAATCCGGTTCTCACGCGTCCTGTACAGGATTGGCACAATCCTGTTATTCTAAATCTCGTCCGGACACCGAATCTCAAGATTTCCCATCCTACACACCACCACTTTCTAAATCACCAACAGTTGGATTTGATGTAAATAAAGCGAATGCAACAAGAAATTTGCTTGATGATCCCGCTCGATCGGATGCTAAAGTCGAACAAGCTTCTGAGTTTACAAACGCACATTTCCAGAATGTTACACCCGTTTCAAAGAATGCGGCAGCCTTCTCTTCAAGTGCCAAGACTCAGACTTCTGCTTCATTTGAACCCGAGAGTGGAGCCGCACAAAATACGTTTATGGAGCCGTCATTTAAGAATTATCTTTTAAGTGACTTATCAAACGACGTGAATAAAATGTCTGTGGGCGAGCCCACAAGCACAGGAGTTAAGTCATCGCAATACAATTTGCAGCAACCTGTTTCTCAAGGTCCGCAAGCCGAATCTTTTTCGCATAATCAGGGTGGTTCCGCTGTGTCTATGTCTAGTCAGCTAAGCAAAGCACCATTATCACACATATCAGGTCATAACGCGTTGCACTCATCACAACCTCCTGTTGTATCGAGTGCTGCACCGTCGCAGCAACCATCTGTCACTCTTCCTCCCGGTATGCCCCACTTTATCGGTCAATTCGGCCCCCCAGCTTATCACATGTTCAACTTACCGGGAAGTTCCAGCAACCCCCCAGCACTGTTCGATTTGGATCCGATACAGATCATTCAACAACAACAGCGTATGTTGTATGACATGCATTTACAGCACCAAGCAGCGACTACTGCGCAAAGTTTGCTCCCTTCCACTGCAGATTCAACTTCAACCAGCAAGCCATCGTCCCACAACGTTGCTGGTTCAATGGGTCACGTAACCGCAGCCGGTGCTGGGATACGTCCCGACATGCTGGCATCAGCTATGGGACATGCTCCACAAATGCTTACACCTGGACATCCTTACTTTTCCTATCCTGGACTCGTATTTATGGTAAGTTAACACCAAACTACCCTATTTTTAGTTCGAATCTATCTTCACAGAAAACGAAGTAGCGTGGTGTGGCAAGCAAGCTGGACCGCAGCTACTCGTATTTAGACCAAGGTGTGACACTAAGTACGACTTACATGAATGTGTAATGATGAATTACAGCCCGTACAGTTCCAGTTTACCCTGTGATATGTGTTTACATGAGTGTGTGAAATTGAGAATGCGGTCTACACTCGTGGTCTAGATCCCTGAGTGGATTGTAAGTGGGTACATTATGACAGTGAGGGTATATGTAGTCAACATATTTGTCCGATCTGGGGATTTCCGAGGTTTTCGGGTAGGGGAGTGAGTCAGAGATACTTGTGTTCGTACGGTTTGTTTTTAGCCATTAGTGATGGGCAGTGATGCGCTTGAAGATCAAGGTTTATATATATATATACATGGGACAAGTAAGTAGCATCTGGATGAGTGAACAAAATTTGCCCAGGGGGCACACGACCGGTTTCGCGGTTATTGGCGCGACAATAACCAATCCAAATACTACTTACTGCGTCTATGTATGCATGTGTATACTCTGGGGCATTCTGCCCCCGTTCCTAAGGTGAGCTCAGCCCAACTGACAAAGAATTATCAACGAATCACAGTTGTCGTTCTTCTGTGGACTCTTCGACGAACAGCTTCCATGCACACTGCTGATGCTGCAAATTCAATATATATATATATATATATATATATATGTATATATATATCGTTCATAACGAACATCAGTCGTGTGCCAAAGTGAAATAGAAACTTCAGGATCGAAGCCGGAAGATTCTGTTCGTCGATGTAACTTCGTTTGCTGAGAACTGCACAAAGTGCTCGACGAAAAACGGATAAAACATCTGCACCTGGCGCTATGTCTAAAGTTGAACACTAGGTCGTTTCTAGGGTCATGATTCACCGGATTCACTAGGCTCTTATGTACCAGACTACTCTGGCAATATCTGCATGCGGTGAGGACTATTTTCTAATCAGTTGTTGGCACCGGTTGGGTGCGGAGGCTAAGAAGCATTAGAAATGGCGTGATTTGAACGAATAACGCACAGGAAGCCAAGATTTTAGAGTAAAAGGTGCAGCTTGTGGGCATTTTAAACTTCGGATAGCTGCCTATTTGAAACAATGCCTAGAATTAGTTTCATTCCCTCACAACGGGGTTGTTTTTGTCTTTTTCTGATTCCCAATTGCATGAAGCATGAGTAGCGTTTGTCAATCTGTGTTACGCCAGTTACCGCTATTTTACTGCATGATGATCAGCATTAATGCCATTGGAATGATAAAGTCGAGACTCCGCTTTTCTGTAAAACAACAAATGACTTCCGCTAGTTTTCGTAACCATTAACCGTGCACCAGCGTTCTCTGGTTCTCGTTGCCACCTCAACAGCACCTGCTTAAAAGTGTATAAGACGAGAAATTGTGAAAAATCAACTGCGAGGTAATGGGCTGAACAACTCTATGAAAGAGGAGGGATTTTGCTTACATCGACACGAATCGCTTCTCTGAGCCATACCACTAATTGTCTCCAACCGCTGTTTTGGGGGATCTCGTGACCACCAACCCGGCAGTCTAACTTGACTTACATGGGACAGTTTATTTATTCGGGTTTTCATGTCATCGACTGGCCACCTCGAACCATCCACCAACGATTGCACGCCTCGAAGAAAAGCGTGCGATGAGGCAGGTGTTCAATGAGTGTGCACAGAACCAACCATCTCAATTTATTTTAATCCAGTGCCTTTTTGAATATTGAATCCTAGGTCTCAACACCTTACGCCCGTCCTGACTTACTGGCAAAGTTCTCCCACCGTATTCTACCAATGTTGCGAAAGCGACGACATTGTTGCCATTTAAGCTGGACCATAGAAGTATTATAACACTGGAGGGTTTTAGAACGATTTTTTTTCCTGTATCTGAGCTGCTGTTCGTATAGGCGTAAGTCGTGGAAGTGTTTAGATTCCACAGTTCCAAGGCCAGGTGCTTACATGTTGAATTGCAACCATTGCATTCATGTTTCTGGGAGCACTCCGATAAGATTTAGATAAATTGGGTAACCGTCTGGCGATGAACTCTCGACTGCGAGCCGAAAGTTGACTTCGGTGGATTGTTTCGTCGGGTGGTTTTGAACAGAAAGACTGTTCATAGAGGATAATAACTAATGTATGTTATGAGTGACGCGAGTATGTCCAATCCCATCTCATCGCTACCTAGTTGTACCAAATCTCGAAAATAAGTAGTAACTGTCTCCTGTCGCATCGTTCTTTGGCCGTGTGAAACTTTTCTAGGCTGCTGAACACATTCCCTTTGAAATGTTACCATTCCGGGAGCTGCAGCAACTCCATAATTTTTCGAATCCAAACCTGATCCTAGTGACTGGACTTCTGCCTCTTCCAAGCCATGTGTGCAATATAAAATATTAAAATCAGTATACGGTAACGAAAGCATCACTTATTCGGCCCATGCTTGGGTGATTTGTGTGAGTCCTGTTTATCAAAGATAGCGTGGTTATGACTAAACATGAAATGGGAGTTTATAGCTAACAGAGAGGAATGTCAGTTAGGCAGTTCTGTCCATTTTCGTAAATTTTGTTTAACCGACTCGTTTTCTCTCTTGAACTCGCACCTCATTCAAAACGGAATCGTGCCGGACATAGCTCTCTGCGGTAGGGATTCTAGGTCTGCCGTTCAGATTCGAATGCAAGCACTACGGCAACCGCTGTATCCCAAGTAGAACAGTCATGTACAAGATGCCCGAAGTCACGCATTTATCGATATTCCCTATTAAAAGTTTCCAAAAAAAAAGATATACCATTGATAGGTTTGATTTGCCTAACGTGAAAGAAAATCTTTGCACTATGTAGAAATCGTAAGTAATGGTGTACCCGCGCCTCTAGTTGCATTTTGATAAAAAGTGTCTCGCTCAGTTTTTTCCTACTTGTAACGAAGACTGGAATGCAAAAGTCCTGAGTTCCTCAATGACCTTTACTCAAATGCAGCGTACTACCCATCATTGGAGCCAATGAAAACCATAATTCTCGAGGCTAAATGAACTAGGGTATCGATAAATTAGGTGCGGCAACGAGCCCCGTGACAGTGAATCGCCGTCTATCGCCAAAGAACATCCGGGTGATCTGAAAAGCCCACATCGCTATGTTTCTGCGGACACCACGTTCGTAAAACAAGGTAACTGAATTTCTGGGGAGATTTAAACCCTTGCATCTTTAGAGTAAGTAACGGTCGATTCTAGCGTTTTTACCTCCAATGTATTCAATACTTCTGGTCAGAGAAGCTGCAACACAGTGGATCGATGGTGCCCAAAGGACGAGTTTTATCTCAACAAATGACGCAAATACACCGGGTTGTTTTCAACGGAAAGTTGTTGATTTGAAATCACTAAAAAGCAGTAGTATGTAAAGATAAAGGCTGATAAAAATGGAGCTTCGTTGGTAATCACAATCCGGAAGTGTGAATGTTTAGGCTTGCATCACCGGTGATCTATTTCGATTGATGCGGCTATTCTCTCCCTGACGATGATTCATCTTAACGCTTTCCAATTTATTCCTCATTTCCGACGGTCCACATCGTCTAACCCACTAAGCGTGAGAACAGGACAGCACAGAAGATTTCGACGTTTTCGTCGCGCTCTATTACTCAATCTAACGGTTCTAGGGTGTTAGTACCATTGGTGATGAGGACTTATATGCCTCTCACATCTAATTATTTCAGAATGGCTACACAAACGCTTTTCTCAATCAACAGCAGCAACAACAACCAACTGGTCAGGATACAAATCAGTCTCAGAGTTCTACTCATTGTGGTTCTCCCATCACACAGCCCCAAACACAATCTTCGGGACAACCACAGTCCTTCGGCGGACTGAAACAGGTAAACGCCGGTGTCGGTGGCTATGACGATCTCTTGGACATGAAATTTGGTGACCCGTCGAAACAAGGTCAGTGGTATTTTTAAACCCACCATCTTTGACTTGGTTTAGCGTTTTTCCAATCGATGGATCATAACGGATGGCTCATCGCAAAGATTCATTTTAGGTCGCTTAGGTTGATAACGGGTGTGGACAAAAACCACTTAACAAATCATTATTGAACCCATCACAAACAGTTATTGCCATTAAAGTAGCTGGGAAATACTTCAATTGATTCGTATCCTCACTGAGAAGCACGTCGTCCGCATATTCACGTTGACACCCGAAACGCCATCATGCAAACTGTGTCGTTCGTGATTCGTTCATGGCGTAAGTGACCGAATAAAAACGTTGTATGATTAACATCAAGCAAACAACCTGTCAAAGCAAAGCCGAGTTTCATATTCCGCATCTATACATGTTACTTGGTGTCACCATATAGCATACTTTATATCCAGGTATCAGTACCGCTATTCTCATATGGGATTATTACTCTTAGTATAACCATTTCAATGACATCTGAGGAAAAAAAGTGGTAGGCGACACTCGTGATAACATCGTTTCTCTCGGTGAAATCGAGTAAAAAGTCACCACAATCAGGTAATCCGCTTCGGCTGTTAGCACACAAAGATTAAAGGGAAAATGCTTTCCCCCGATATATCCTCTAGCGAAAAGCCTCGCCTTTTAGTGGAGTAAGTCGAACTTTACTTTTAGAAGGAATGAGCAGACCGTCGGTGTTTAAACACCGTTTGCTTCATAACATCGACTCCACGGGTTTGAAGAAAGATAAAGATTAGATTGGGTCAGATTGCTTGCCTCGTTGCAAGTTACTGTCCAAGGAAGATGAATCGAAGTGCTCAGTTTATGACAGCTAAAATGACTAACGAACTGACTCTTGTGGGTCCAGTTTGTTACCGGATTGAATTCCTCGAGGTCCCCCAATGATGGTTGGAGACATCAGGTGACCAGGTTGTGTCGTAGTTGATCTCGCATACCAAATATTTCTTCTCTATAGTTCTTTTACTTATTATCTTACAGTTGTTCTCACATTATTTCTCGTCCATTTAACTTTTGAGCATACGGTAATATGTGATAGCAACCTAAATGAGAACATCAGTGCAAGGTTAGTGGTTGTAGAAACTTAATATGAACAACTGCCAATTTTTAAGAGCTAATAACGGATTTTCAGGATACTTGCTTACGTTACGTATGCAGCCATTGTGCAATCTCATTTCGCTTCGCAAATATAGTCGTGGCTAATAGATATTCTTTCTCTATCTTCATCCTGTTAGACCGTTCCAGACTCATCGTTGCACTTATTTGTGTAATTTTGATAAGAGAACAACAGTTCTCATGGCCAAAGTGACTCACTAACCAAGTGAAGCTTTGGTACGAAATCCAGCTCCTGTAGGAATAAGTCCTGCCTGAGTTTCTAAGACGTGTTTTGCAAAGGAATCATCCCCGTAGTCAACAAGAAACATCCTTAAGGACACTTTGCTACCCGTCCATTTTTTTCAGTTGGGTTCAAGAACAATTCTAACCAACCTAACTACGGGTCGTTCCAAACCGCTGGTTCTACAGATTCAGTGGGTCCGAAACTCTCGAGTGCTCATCAGTCAGGCGCTGGTCCTTTGACTCAAGGCGGTTTCAACACAGCAGGCGGTCACACGCAACACTTCCCACCACAGTTTTATTCTCCAGCTGCCAGCGCTCCATATCTAACAGCAGCCGCTGTTGCCGCTGCCGCTGCTGCGGCCGCAGCTTCTGTCCAACAGCAACAGGCGTCAGTTGGCACTGGTCCGTCAGGTGCTAATCCCAATCAACCTAGTACCGGTGGCAGCGGTGGAGCATCTGGTCAGGGCAGCGCGACTGGTGCGGGGGCCGGCGGCGCGATCAACGCAACTGGCCAACTCCATTTAACTGGCAACCCAGCGCAACCTCTGGTACTCGGTGCTGCAGGAGGTGGATTGCATCATCGTCATCATCAGCGCTCAGTCATGCCTCACTAATTGATGAGTAGCGAATAACTGGTCGTCGAATGCATCTTCATCATTCTCTGTCTCTTCAGTGACTAAGCCAAATGATGTATTCTTCGGTTTATTGGTTTTAGCTGTTTCGTTCAAACTCACAAAACTTTTGTGATGTGACGTAATGTGCTCGTGCGTTTACGTCATCCGGCACGTTTTTTGCTCTATCGGTTCCGTCCTGAGTTATTCTGTCACCCTTTCATCACTTTCTGAACCCGTCATACGTGAACATTTGATGACCTTATGGCGTTCTCTGATTTCTAGTTTCGATTTAGCGCACAGATGGCTGTGGAGTTGTTCATCTTCCCTACGGTATGTACATACGGATAGTGATCTCGTTCTCGAACGGGATGCCTCCCCCACCTCGCCACCTGTTGGTCGTCTTACTGGTAGCTTAGCTCAACCCATCAAAATACCCCTCCAAAAGACATTCACTTTGAGCACAGTCTCCTGATCTTTCGCTGCGCGTATGTACACTGAACTGTCTCGCTCGGTCACTTGAACTGATTTGTTGCCACTGGTGCTGCTTATGTCGGCTTCGCTTTTTATACTCATTCCTACCACCGTTAATTTTGCTGGTGTGACCGCGACAGATGAGCCCCTGTTGAAAATGTATTCAGTTATCGAATCAGTCTTTTTCTTCTTTCTAGCTCTACTTTTTATGGGTTAGAGGTGTAGTCCTGAGCTGTATCTTTGTTTGTAGGTTGCTGTACAGCTTATGTCGCATGAATCGACTTGGGATTCTCGCTCCTCAAACGTTTGGTTTCCATACATTCGAAACTATGGACACTATGATCCTGTTATGGCCGGTAGCATTGATGGCACTGACGATGCTCCTCACGATCGAGCCATAGTACGGGCTTTATCGGCCCACTACAAACCAAATCACCGAAATTTGCTATCCACCGACCCAAAGGTTAGAATTGTTTCTTAGTGGTCAGTCATCCATATGTAGTGGAATTATTCGAGTCTGATACTAAATTCAACCTTTTCCATTCAGTGATTGTTGTTTACATGCTCCTTTGTCTTATTCTTGAAAGCCATCATTTATTGACTATATTTCAGTTTGTGCATTCGTTTATTACTTTTTGTAACGGGGTACACCATACCAACTGCTAACTGACTGGTGGTCAGACACAGTGCTGTGTTGCCGAGTTTGGTTGGTCTACGCACACACTGAAGCACAAGACACAAGTACTCGCGGCCCACTATATCACAGGAGCACACAGCCTGTGGTCTAGTAGGACACGAACACGCACAGGTTGGAGGCAAAATGTTCGGGCTCAGGACTCAAGGCCCGTAGTCGCACAACGAATGGGACAGATCTGCTGCTCCCTTGGATGAGCAACCACACGGAACAATAAGCGGCGCGAAATACCAACAGTTTGCCCAGCCCGCTAGCGGAAGAGTAAAGACGAACACAGAGTACTGCCGCGCGTTTATTGGTGACCCACCAACACAAGTCAGAGTTCAAGTGGGCTCTGTCGTTTATATAGTTTTGTTGGGTGGCCTTGATCGATGTTTGGAATAGCCAATCACAGAACGGGTTTTTATGAATCATTTCGCGGATATATAAAAATATTCAACCGCGCAATATTTAAACTGACGTCAATTTCGAAATATTGCGAAAATGACAAGTTCTTTTAAAAATTAATAGCAGAAATGAAATCTGCGGCTCCAAAATCCTTGAAATGTTCATCGACCATAATACCTCTCCTTTTTGTTAGAAAAAAACGTTGCTGATACGCAGCATCCTTTGGATTTACCTGGAATTGCCTCGTTTGACACCGTGAATGGTCAGACCATCGATGAGGGAGTAGGCTTGTGTCCATTGAGTTCGTTGTCGCCAACGTTTTCCGCATATTGAACGTGTCTAAAAGTATTTCGAGGGGACTTTCGTGCCTATGTCCACCGGGGAGTCCGAGTAGCTTTTCTTTAGTTTCTGTGTCTGGTCCAAGTCCCGGCTACAACAGCGACCTCATACAACCGGGATCCTTTTCTACGTTGAATGACTCCCTCAGTCCAGCCTGGATAACCGGGTCTGTAATCTCTGACGTAGACTAATGAACCTTCGGCCAGGCCTACGTTTGGCACGCTGGGCTAACTTGGCGTACTCGGCAATAAAGCGTTATGAATAGTTTTCAACTTTCGGCCCGGTAATACTTTTGCTGGAGAGACTCCCCTTGGTGTATTTGGGTTTGAAGTTGTGCGGTACACCAAAAAATTGTAGGGCTTCTTCCGTTGCCTCCTCCCCTCGTGATTTGAGTAATGTTCGCTTGAAAGTGTCGACAAATCTCTCCGCCTGACCGTTCGACTGCGGATGGTAAGGAGGTGCGAGTGTGTGCTGCATATGGTTTTGCCGGCAGAAATCGCGGAACAGCGCGGAGGTGAACTGAGATCCATTGTCCGACGCTATTTGATCGGACACCCCGTATTGGGAAAACAAGCGTCGTAAAGCGGTGATGGTGCCGGAGGATGTGGCAGGGTTTTTGAAATCACTTCTGGTCACTTTGATAAAGCATCGACAAGTATCAAGTAATAGATTCCCTTAATAGGCCCGGCAAAACGATGTGTAGCCTGGACCACGGCTGGTTGGGGGTCGGCCATGGCACATTCATCTGCTTTGGTGGCATTTTGGCCGCTTCCTGCCACTTTGAGCATTTGCACACCTTGTACATGATGTCGTCGTCCATTCTTGGCCAGTAGGCGTAGCTGCGGGCGATAGTCTCCGTCCTATCTATACCTGGATGACCTGCATGGAACTGCAGCAAGAGTCTCGGTCGCAGTGTCCTGGGCACGACTATCCGATGAGTCGTCATTAAGCAACCTTGGACGACAGAGAGTGATTCGCGTCTTCGGTAGGGATACAATAATTCACCGCTTAGTTGATCATGAGGCTAGAAGGTTTGAGCGAATTTTATTGCTTGCCGTAGGATGGGGTCATGAGGCGTGGCCCGACGGACATCACCTGCCGTGACCGGTGTCGCGCGGACGGCTTCCGAAAATTCATTGGTGATGGCCTGCTCCGCGGAAACAGTGGCTATGACGGTGTCCTCATCCTCCGTAGAGTGACTGTTAATGAGGCGAGAAAGTCCATCCCCTTGGCCGAAATGTGTGGTTTTGCAGAATTTGATGTCAAAAGTGTATCCCAGGAGAATGGTTGCCCACCTCTGTAGGCGACTGGCGGAAAATGTCGGGAAGCCCTTCTTTGAACAGAAAATGGACAGGAGCGGCTTGTGCTCGGTCATTAGAGTGAAGTGTCGGCCGTGAAGGAACTTGTGAAACCTTTTTACTGCGAACACGAGCACAAGCGCCTCTTTCTCGATTTGGCCGTAGTTTCTTTCTTCGGAAGTTAATGTTCGGGACGCATGTGCCACAGCCTTCTGAGCTCCATTGGGAAACGTGTGATGGATGACCGCTCCAATTCCATAGTTTGATGCGTCAGCAGCCACAATTATCGGCAGGCTGGGATTGTAGTGGGTCAAAAGTACATCCGATGTCAACATCGTTTTCAGTTCGTCGAACGCCGATTGGCATTGCTGTGGCCAGCACTAAGCCTGTCCTTTTTGTAGCAGCCTGTTGAGCGGACTACGTACTCGATGGAGGTCAGGGAGAAAAGGCACTGTAATAGCTAATTAAGCCAAGAAAGGCCCGTAGAGATGATGTGTCCTTTGGGGCAGGCATTTCCTGAATCGCCTTGACATTGTCCGGGTCAAGGTGACGGTCATCCGCGTCGAAGGTGAACCCCAGGTACTTGATTCTGTTCATAAAAAATGGCACTTATCTTTTCACAGGCGTAGACCATGGTCGTTTATGCGTTGAAGAATTTTTTAGACGATCGTATAAGCTATCTGCGGAGTTTCCTGTAACTATGATGTCGTCCAGATATGCTGACACTCCGGGCAGGCCCGACAGCATAGTGTCCATCACACGTTGAAAGATAACCGGGGCCGTCTTTACGCCGAATGGTAGCCGGGTGTATTGATACAGGCCACGATGTGTATTAATTGTCAGCAGCTTTTGCGATTCAGGGGCCACTTCTATCTGGAAATAAGCTTCGGCGAGATCCAGCTTTGCGAAACAGGTGCCGCCATTTGGAAAATGTTAAGGGAACCAAGTTCCCCAAGTCCTCCAGACGCTTTAGCTCCTGGTCCAACAGGGGTAGAGCCGCATACGGGACTGTGCGTTTGGGGCGGAAGACAGGCTGACTGCCTTTTTTCAGTTGTAGAGTGGCCTGGAACTTGGTGCAGCGACCAATGCCTTCCTCAAAAACTGACGGAAACAATTTTACCAGGACACGAACACGCACAGGTTGGAGGCAAAATGTTCGGGCTCAGGACTCAAGGCCCGTAGTCGCACAACGAATGGGACAGATCTGCTGCTCCCTTGGATGAGCAACCACACGGAACAATAAGCGGCGCGAAATACCAACAGTTTGCCCAGCCCGCTAGCGGAAGAGTAAAGACGAACACAGAGGACTGCCGCGCGTTTATTGGTGACCCACCAACACAAGTCAGAGTTCAAGTGGGCTCTGTCGTTTATATAGTTTTGTTGGGTGGCCTTGATCGATGTTTGGAATAGCCAATCACAGAACGGGTTTTTATGAATCATTTCGCGGATATATAAAAATATTCAACCGCGCAATATTTAAACTGACGTCAATTTCGAAATATTGCGAAAATGACAAGTTATTTTAAAAATTAATAGCAGAAATGAAATCTGCGGCTCCAAAATCCTTGAAATGTTCATCGACCATAACATTCACTATGAAATATGTGTGGGATGTTTTGTTCTACAGTGGCAACAATAAATGCAAGATAGGGATCAAACTATTTCGCAGCAGTTCACAGGATTACTTCACAGCCTAATGTGATATTAGAAAACTACGTGGTGACCTCAGTAGTGAGGTGGTCGGTGTTGTTCAATCCAGGACCACAAATGGCTGATTTTCAGCTAATAGCCAGTCCAAAGCCCAGCTTAAATTTTTACCTTCGGACGACATTTTGTACACTTGAAGTCTTCGTAAATATGGAATTGTAAGGATTATAGAATGAGGATCGGTGTTAGTTCTTACTTCACAGAATGCATTCTGTTGAATGTTGGCCCATAAGAGGCTGGTTGACAACCAGAAAGTGGTTTTCTGAAGCTACCGGTGTAAAGTAGGGTGCCACTCCTTTGTTCGTCTTCGTAAGTTACACTTCTGCTTTGCTTCGTGATCGCATTCGCCCGCAACTTACGCGAATGTTAAGGTCACCTAGGATTGTCTTAGTGATGTGGTCGGTTTATCTTAGCAACATGGTTCTGAAGGTGTATATCCTTCTGTCAGAGACTTATAGCGGTACCGTTTATCTGTTTTGTTCTCAGTTAGATCAGCTTCAAAAATGACCGATAGCAATTCTTCATGAACGGCGATCCTGAGCTCGTTTGGGTCATAACGATATCGGGTTGCTTTCAGAGGTAGCAGATATTCTGCTGAACAGTAATTACGTCTGCAACAAAGTTCATATTAGAAGACTCCCCTCACATCGTGACGCGAATTTTGTACCGGATGGCTTTTAACCGTTGCTAAGCTAAGCCTGTACGGTAACGCGGATGTTGCACAATGATAGTCTGTCTAATGATTAGTTGTCTGCTAACTCGGGACACCAAGCTCATTCTATTTGGTCCTACTTTACTCAAACGATAGCTTTGTTCAGTGACGGTCCGCGTCCATTCGTATTTCATTGCTACTCGTCCCAGATAGCTTACGAATTCCCTGAGTAGCTACGTTAGTCAACCTTCGACCATCTTGTCGGTGGGTCTTTTGTATGTTTGCAGCTATCCACTGGTATGGCCACGTTGTTGTTTGAAACAAAAGCGTACTGAGGCGCTTTCAATTACTGTTCAACTCTAAACTAAATTTGAGCAAGCGTCGGTCGCACCTTTAACTAACGAGGTCGCGCTGATTCAATTACGCGGATGTCAACTGAGAGGAGATTGTGCTTTTTTATCTTCGCTGCGTGTTCATTATTTTTATCTTGACAAGCATGTACAACTTGGGTCGACCTTCAGTTTTGGCAAAGAGACTGCAAGATGCGACAACGAACGCCAACATAGCTTCGTAAAATCAGTGAGCCTGTTTTTTTTCGCCAGTTTTCTGGGTTTTGCTTGTGTTAATAACCATCTAAACTTCACTCATCGGCACAATATCCTACCTTACGATATCGACCTTCGAATCTGGATATTTGATTAATGTTAGTTGCTGCTGGCTTACCTAGATCATATCCCTCCCATACGCTGACGTGAAACAGGTCGTTCAGAACCAGCTCGGGTGGCGTAACTGTCTACATTTTGTGTCCTGACTAGTTTCTTAGACTCCCGAATGAGACCTCGCTGAGCAGATCTATTACTAGTCAGATGTTAGATACCACTGGTTTCATCTCGTTTGGTAACGATTCTGACACGTGCTTGTTGGTGGAATAGTGGTTCGCTTCCTGTGGTGTTTGCCGCAGATGCTGTTCAATGAGTGCAGTAATTTGACGGTGTCATGTAGCAATAATGACCAGTGCAACTGAGATGATCGTGACAAGTTTTCATACACTTTCTGCACTGTATTCGCCCGCTTTTCTAAGCACGATATTGCACGTCACCATATTGTAACGATTCATCTATTTAGCGAAACGTCGGGATGACTTGCTGGTCATTCAACGGAAAAGTATGATCCCCGCTGTTCGCGTTCCGCTCCCATATCCTTCAGTATCTCTAAGCAGCTGGTGGACATGAGACACCTACGTTACCTAAGTTCGCTATCCATTTTATTATTTCGCGTTGTCACATCGTCTGCTGAACTCAACTCCGTGGGAAGGACACAAAATAGGACGCGGTATAGTAGACAAGTGTTTGCCATACACAACCTGTGCAATCTGCTGAGCTTTACACGTTGAGATAGGCTGTTCTCATAATTGGCATCTAATACTAAATCCTTACCTCTAAATTACGCTCGTGGTCACCCCATCCAATCTTGCGTGGACATCGGCTGTCGAAAACCTCCAAGCCGCACACAGCTACCAAGGCAAGCCGAACGGTCCACAATTGTTAGTTTTTCCCCATCAAGGATCAAGTCTGGTACTAACGTTGTTCAGTCCTTTACAATTTGAAAGTGCAAAGTACATGCTGAATCGAGCTGCGGCTCTCCGAGTCTATCTATTACATACTGCGCGTGTTCCGCACATTAGAACAAGCACGCGACGTCGTTTGCGTAATCTGGGTCACAGCTTCATTTCCCAGTTTGATCTGTACATCCTTGGGACTTTCTACAGCCTCGTCCGTGAATAATTGGTTAGAAAGAATCTTGTAGAGTTCAGACTTGCGTGGTACCGACAGATGAAAACAATGTCAAGGTCTGCCTTTGTTGCAACGACGCTGTTGTAAATGCGGTCCAAGTAAAGCAGAATTTACAGCCATGTTCCTACTCCGATGTGCACTTCCTTCAATCGTTCGTCTCCAATAATCATATGCTGCACGCTTACTACTTCCACAAAAAATGAAACGTTGTCTTCTCTGTGTGGTTACCACCTTGCTTCCCTGTCTCAGCCTAATCCTCCCAGTCCTTGATGGTAAATGCTTCGTTTTAATCGAAAAATACTCTAAAACATGACTACCTGTTTCTGCACAACTCGATTGTTAGCCGGACGAGGATAATTGGGGTCTTATCCGAAGACAGATGAATGCAATAGCCCGCATCTCAACACGGTGTGTCGTGCGATTTTTTTAGATTCGCCATAGATCTGCGAACCACGAATATTGAATAATAATCGATCAGTCGAATGACGGCCATGCATGAGTTCCCGTAGTGCAACCTTGTAACATTTTTCTAGACTAAGCAATGTTTTGTTTTCGGCTAACTAGTCCTTCAGCGCTGATGGTGATTACTATCTGTCTGTTTGACTCATTTGCTGCTGGAAATACTCAATTCATTTTCTATTCTCCCACCAAAGTACTCAGAATTCATCTTGATCACAATGAAATGCAAACGAATGTTGTAGAACTGTGATGCAAGTTTAATTCATCGTAAAAATCAAGCCAAATTGCTCCTTTTTTACTGCAGTTTCCGTCAGTTTGTACAACCATCACCATTGCATCAACGTGCTTTGCTCTTTGTTGCCACCTCACAACACTATTCACTCAAACACAAAAGACGATGAATAATAGGCATCGACTGCAGAGTAGTGACTTGGAGAACGATACGGAAGAAGAAAGGTTTCGAATGCACGGACGCCACTGATTGCTGCACCGATTCATGCCGTCGTTTGTCTCCAACCGCCACTTTAGGGTGATCTCGCGGACCGCAATCAGGTAGTCTAACTGCATCTGCACGGACCAGTCCATTGGTTAAAGCCTCCATACCACTTTCCCATTTCATCAACTGGCCACCCCAAACCACCCTCCAACCATTATCTGCCTCGAAAAACAGCATACAGCGAGGCAGTCGCTTGGTGGGTAGGCGCAAAACATTACCCAACCACCTCAACTAATTCTGATTTAGTGCTTGTTCTAAAGGCTGGACCCTAGGGCCCAGTACCTAATGCCCAACCTTCGAGTTACTCACGAAATTCTCCCACCATATTCTAGCAATACTACGAAGATAACTACGTTTAAACACCAAAGGTCTTCGCATATCTTCTGCTCTCAACGGCCATGTTTCGAATCCGCTGAGTAATACCAATCCCACTGTCGCTACGTATACTTCACCTCTGATCGATATCCGGATGCCAAGCCGACGTCGCAGATGCCTCACGTTGGTAGATACCACTCAAGCCTTCTGCATGTGCGAAGACACTTCATGCGATACACGACCAGTGAAGTAAATAATCCTATCTATTCCACCTCGATTTTCGCCTGTAAGAGTATTGGAAAAGAGGTTAGAGGGAACCTTGTCTCCCAATGTTCTACTTAGGTTAAGAGGACACGAAGTCAAGATATTGGTTAATGCTATCGCATAGCACCGATTTTTTGCTTACCTTCTCACCACCTGGAATATCCAAACCACCGAGGTTCTGATTTTTTTTATCCGTGTAAGAACGCACTTTCTGTATCCAGTTGTGTAACACGTGATCCGCTTCATCATGTGAGCGAAAGTAGGCAAATCCGTAACCACAAGGAATCCTGTCCATTTCTTTAACAGCATTCTGCACCGCGGAGGTGCATGCACACTGTCCTTCAGGTGGTGAAAAAACTTGCAAGGTAACTCTTAGAGTAGCACATCATCGTTCCAAGCAGACGGGATTCTGTTTGTCCAAATGTCAACGCAGCTAATTTCATTTTAGGATATGGCTGTCTCAATAACATTCATAATGAGAAAGTAAATGAGAGTGGATTTGGGAAACCAAGCCGAACTCCATTTCCCTCTACGGACTCCCCTAAAAGGCCGTCGGGATTCGAACTGAGCTCAGGTTGTTCCTTAGCGTAGATGAAATAAATGAGATGAGTTTTTCTGACAAATCCTTCAGTGAGAGGCAGCGCCACGGATTTACACTGTTGACTGATTCAAACATCACTTTCATTTGAAGAAAGACAAATCAATAATTGAAGGGACATGTGTTTATGTTTTGTGCTCAATGGCGGAATGAATATATGGTCAATACAACCCGATCGGAACGGAAACCATATTGGTTCTCACGCCTACAAATTTCGCTAGTACTATACAATTGGCTGAGGGTGATACTGGCGAGCAGTTTGGTTGCGATTATTCCCGATAACCGCAGCCTTTCCACTTCGCAACATATTCCTATACATCACTGCTCTTGGTCCTTTCTCAGGCTCGTGCTCGGTCGACGTCTCAGTGTATGTCGCATCCCGGGGGAGATGGATCTGTGATGATCCAACAGAACAACTGAAGTCGAGGGCAACCATCGTTCCCGAGGTTTAAATGGCATGGAGTCTTGTCGGTGTTCCTTCCGTTATTGTGCGTTTTGTTGGGCAAATAACCGCACTGACAGTTCTGGTTTGAATTGTAATCGGCGGTGGTCGTCTAGAGTCGCCTGTATAGGACAAGTGACCACGGACTAGGCGGCAACAAACCACAGACCAAATCGTGATCTGAGTCCGCGTGTGTGGGCCCGAGTGATCGGCGATCCTCGATTGATCCACTCCACTGCTGGTCAAGGTCCGAGACCTTAGATT
Source organism: Fasciolopsis buskii (assembly GCA_008360955.1). Lineage (NCBI taxonomy): Eukaryota > Metazoa > Platyhelminthes > Trematoda > Plagiorchiida > Fasciolidae > Fasciolopsis > Fasciolopsis buskii. The sequence goes on from LUCM01007479.1 coordinate 100,830, forward strand.
CAAAAGTTTGACTCATAATTCAGTAGGGCGCATGCTTACCATTGTCCTGATCAACGTAATGGGTAACGCGATCTCAATTATTCCGCGCGACGGCCGATACAGTCTGCAAGTCGCTCTGTCTTCAACGATTTTGAATACTGATGTATTTTGTACCTCGTGGCAGTTTTCAGAGTTTGCGTTTGTACTATTCATTGAGGATTTTCGGACGAACAGCTCGAAGTCCAACCACTAAGCCGAGAAACGGTTAGGATTTTCAGCCAAAGCTTTCGGCTTTAACAAGAACCTGTTCGCAAGGCAGCGGGGATGGGCTTAGTGGACGCCCATATGCATGGATCAATTATTTTCGACTCATCTTGTCAATTAAGCTCCCTGCTTCAATCAACTCACAACTTGGAGTGCCACAAGATTACTTCGTCAGACCTTCCAGGTATGATCGCATTTTCGGCCTAAAATAAGCTATCGAATATAGTTTGTTAAGCCATGGATGCTCACCAACCGTCACCACGTCAATGTCTCATTGTGTCGGTATTTCTCTAGCAAATCCTTCGTACACAGGACAGACTATTGTGAATCAGACACGTTAACCTTTACGCTAATCGCACAGCCTCCCAACTATTTTACTGTTGCCTATCCGTAAGGCCACTTGTGCGCATTAGTTGACTCGCATGATTTTCCCGTGGTCATTCTAGGTGCGGCACAGGCCTTAAACATTGCCTAATGAGCCTGATCATCTGGGGCGATACGAAATTAGATGATATACAAAATTATTCACATCCAAAGCTTTCGTCCTGCAGAGAAACCGTATCATGGGAGTAGTTTACTAGGAACCAACGGCTTGCAGTTGTAAGATCCAGGGGGGCATAGATACTATGTTGTGATGAAGTCCAGTAGGCCTGCTGAGAGTCATCTCGGTTTGTTCAATGGCTGATACGTTCGACTCATTCGCTCGTCCCAGGTTTATGTTAAGACTTGAAGATTTGACTTTTCAAATGAATCTTGATTCCTTCTGCTCGGTCGCGGGTGTAAGTAGTGTTATCTTACTGACAAGAGGCGTATTTCGTTTGTTTGTACCATTTCTGGTGGGAAGCAATAGTCTCGTTTTGAAGGGATGACGGATGCTACGGCTGTGTATCTTATGCCCTAATGGGAGTTTCGATAACTTAGTACCGTAAATTGATGCTCGGTAGCATCAATTGTCAGGTATCTAACTAATTAAAAACAATGCCTTAAGATAGCGAGTCGTGTCGTTCAAAGGGAGAAAATGAAAGTAGTTGTTCCGAATCGTTAAACACTTCTAAGTTACATCTAGTAGTCTTCTATTTGCCCTCCGGTCCTTAATCTGATCGGAATCGACTGGATTTCCGATATTCTAATTAGAAAGTGGTATGATTCCCGCTTTAAGGTCTTCTGTGGTTTTCTACTCCAAGTCTTGAGGTTTCTGTTGCTGGTTTTCTCATATGAATTATAAAAATAAAATGGGTATCCGTCCCTGTTCACCTGCAAGCACCCACAGAACACGCTTCAAGTTCTCATTGACCTCACTAACATTCGTACTTTCAATCGAAATATTGAGTACGACCATCACTTTCTCTGGCTGTCATCAACTAATGCCTTCTTTTTGAATGAAACAAATTTTTCCTTCATCAAATAAATACCTTCCGATTTCCTAATTGCTTCGTCCATCCCTGCCTTTTTTCTACGACGGGTGTCTTCACCCTTACCCCTCTGTCTCCCGCCTCCCCTCGACTTCCGTATCTTGACTTCTCCGACCAGCTCCTTCCTTTTAATCATTGTTTTTACATCTTTTACCGCTTCCCTAACAAAAAACCCTCAAATTTTTGACTTATTTTCTTCAAACATTAACTTCTACGGACCCCAGCTGCAAATTTACCATTCTTGATGATTTTGACATCCACAACAAAGATTCGCTGCTGCACTCATTGAGCAATCCGACCTTGGGATGTGAAGCCAAAACTTTTACTAAAACCAACAACTTTTGTCAATTGGTTGGCTTCTACACGCATTTCCGTACGTCATGCCGACCCACGCAACCCTGACATCGCACATCCACTCTCTCACCATTCTCCAATATCGCTCCCCTTATCTCCTTTGGGCTCATCGGACCATTGTCTCGTATCATTTTCCACTTTCTGCTCGCTCTATTTCAGCCCCAATTCTTTGCTTCGCACTCCACACTCTGTCAATTCTACTTCTTATTTTCGTGTTCCACACCATGCATTCTTCTCGTTATGACTGACAGAAAGATTCGCTATGTTCTTTCTATTCCGAATTTTTCCAAACTCGATCCGGATGACTTTCCACCCGTAGCCTTAAAAGCATGCGCTTCAAACCTAGCCCACATATCTCACCTCCAAAAACCAAGAGACTCTTCTAATCCCAACTACTGCCCTCCTGACACCCTTACTTTTGTGATTTCGTAATATTTTGAAACCGTTATCTCCGACCAATAGCATCGTTCCTTGGACGTGGAGGTTTGCTGAGTGATTCCCAATACGGATTTCGCGCACGTTCTACGAACGACCACATTCCTGGTTGGCTGCATTCGGTAATCTCCACAGCATTCGATCGAGCTTGGCACGGCAGTTTGCTGTCGAAATTGTCTTCGTTTGTGTCCCATCCGCCAAGCAGGCTATCTCCTCTCATCTCAGCCGTTCCACACGAATGCTAGTATCTCCAAAGGCTCCATACTAGTGTCCATCCTTTTTCTTCCATTTACTAATGTTCTCCTAACGGCAACCTTCGCACTTCACTATTTTGCCGATGATGCCACTTCCTATTACTTTCCTATTTATTCTGCCACTCCCCAAACAGCTAACAACATGGATAAGAACCGGCTTGTTCCCAGTTCATCGCTTGCTTCCGATCTTGGGTTAATCTTTGTTTGAAACTGTACCAACCACTTGTTTCAATACGTTTCTATTTAGCTAAAGCATCTCCCTTATTCATCTCAGTTAGATTTTGACCCAACTTCTCTTCATTCCATTTAAATCACTTTCCCCACTAGATTTGTCCATGAATTCTGGTCTTCGCTTGCCTCCTTTTGTCTTAGTACTTGCCTCGGTCGTACGCAAAGTTGGTTTTCTGTTCTACACCAAACCCTTGTTTTTACACCCACCCACCTCCTGTTATACAGTGCTTAAATCCACCCGATATTTGAATGCTGCAGTCATGTGTGAAGCTGAGAATCGTCTACTGCTCTTTCTCTCCTCGGATCGAGTTCAGCGAAAGGCCGTTCGGTTGGTCAATGATCTTTCCCAGACCTCGAATCTCCAGAGATTCGTTCATCGCCGACCAGCTGTTTCGCTGTCCTTTTTGTATCGCTATTATTCTAGTATCTGTTCTTCAGAACTAGCTCCGACAGTTCCCTTTACCATGATTTTCTGTTTCTTTGCATGTTTGGGCGGCCAGTCATTATTAAATCCTTAATCCCTGCATGCCTAACTTTATTTCAGTCTCCCTTTATCCCTCAGCTTGCAAAGCTCTGCGACAGTTCCTTTCTTTTTTCCCGGCAACGTAAAAATCTGCTTTTAAAACCCAAGTCACCAAGCTTAATCTAACTTGAACGTTCTCCACCCGCATCTGCCTTTATATTATATCTTTTGGTTATGGGACTTACCTCCTTTACTGTAGCTCACTTTGTGTAATAGAAAGGTAAAACGAGTAATCTAAACAATTAAAGTCGTTTATTCCAGTAGATTTGCATTATTCACTGACCAAAATTTTCTTACGGCTGGGTGGCTGCTGAAACTCTCTTGGTTTTGAACTTATAGCAGACCAAACACTACTGTTTATTCCTGTCTTGGATAGGTAGGATAAACAAAGGAATAAATCAGGCGTGTGTCGAATCGAGTGGAGTTTAAACACCCTCCGGACCAATTTCCGCCGATTTGGATTTTATTAGGCCAGAACGGGGTTGCACATTGTTCATATTAGTGCCACGCCTCGCAGTTGAAATTTATAGCATTGATGAAAATATGCCGGAAATTATGCCTCTCTTGGAGCTCCACGAACTGTACGTAATGAATAAAACACTGGCACTGCCTGCAATCAGATTGCATATCCACTTGGGAGACCAGCTTATGTTTACGGTGATTCGGGACAACCTCTATCCCAATAGACTGTTTCTCGCTTGCTCGTTCCCCAGGGTGCAGATTCAGTCTAGCTGGGCGCTTTATTTTTATTTGTGATTATTCAGTATGATCGGGTTTTCATATTCGAATCAGAAGTTTTGGTTCGCTTTAGTTTACCTTATTTTTGCTGCAGGCGTGCTGCAGAAATGCCATTGCTTAAGAGACTCAGGACGTAATCGGGACATCTTCAACCACGTAGCTTGAGTTTATAGAGGCAAGCACAATCGGAAAAGGTGAGGCTTGGTAACGAGTCGTTAGTGTTGGGAACAGAGCCGGCGACCTTCAAATCGAATTCACTTGGTGGCCGTCGGTTGCAATCCTAGTCTCGTGTGTACTTCGTAGACGGTGCGTAAATGTTCATTTCCTTTTATTCATACTCCTTGTACGATGAATCTCATTTGCATACGATTCTGGAAAGTTTCCTTTTTCTAGTGTGTAGTATTTACCAAAGTGGTACAATTGAATGTTGTTTCAGCCAAGTTTTTTCGATTTTTGTATATTTCTCCAATAAATCGACTCATCAGTATGTTTATTATTGTCCCTTTTCATCGTCTTGTAGGTTTCATGATTCAAACTCAATAGCCCTTCAAGAGTAGAAAGTATTTGTAACAAAGTTTGCTTTATTGCGTAATTCATCCCTTCAAGGCGGTTTTGTTCCTGGGGCGGTTACCCTATACGGCGGATTGCAAAATGATTCGCCATGCACTTCAGAAAATTTCCCGAAGAAAGTTTTCTAGTCAGTCTTCCGGACGTTCGAAACATCATCCACAGAAAAAAGGCCTTGTTTTCACCGATCCCCATAGTTCCCGACGCAGTCGATCTCCTTTCGCGGCCTCCTCGATTTCTCATGTACCTACAACGAGGGATCCGCGTGAGGATGTGGATGAAAGTATATGGCCGAAGATTCGTCTTGTTAGAAATCTAGTGACTGGGTTTCCTTGTGGTTACGGATTTGCCTACTTTCGCTCACATGATGAAGCGGATCACGTGTTGCACAACTGGATACAGAAAGTGCGTTCTCACACGGATAAAAAAAATCAGAACCTCGGTGGTTTGGATATTCCAGGTGGTGAGAAGGTAAGCAAAAAATCGGTGCTATGCGATAGCATTAACCAATATCTTGACTTCGTGTCCTCTTAACCTAAGTAGAACATTGGGAGACAAGGTTCCCTCTAACCTCTTTTCCAATACTCTTACAGGCGAAAATCGAGGTGGAATAGATAGGATTATTTACTTCACTGGTCGTGTATCGCATGAAGTGTCTTCGCACATGCAGAAGGCTTGAGTGGTATCTACCAACGTGAGGCATCTGCGACGTCGGCTTGGCATCCGGATATCGATCAGAGGTGAAGTATACGTAGCGACAGTGGGATTGGTATTACTCAGCGGATTCGAAACATGGCCGTTGAGAGCAGAAGATATGCGAAGACCTTTGGTGTTTAAACGTAGTTATCTTCGTAGTATTGCTAGAATATGGTGGGAGAATTTCGTGAGTAACTCGAAGGTTGGGCATTAGGTACTGGGCCCTAGGGTCCAGCCTTTAGAACAAGCACTAAATCAGAATTAGTTGAGGTGGTTGGGTAATGTTTTGCGCCTACCCACCAAGCGACTGCCTCGCTGTATGCTGTTTTTCGAGGCAGATAATGGTTGGAGGGTGGTTTGGGGTGGCCAGTTGATGAAATGGGAAAGTGGTATGGAGGCTTTAGCCAATGGACTGGTCCGTGCAGGTGCAGTTAGACTACCGGATTGCGGTCCGCGAGATCACCCTAAAGTGGCGGTTGGAGACAAACGACGGCATGAATCGGTGCAGCAATCAGTGGCGTCCGTGCATGCGAAAATTGCGCTTTTCCATTTATTTGTTCTGCTTATTTGCTTGCAGTCAAATTTTCGTTGTTCCTCTTCTTCTTTCCCTTAAATTAGAAGTTGCTATGAATTGGCAACCAAACCCGGATCTCATTAGTGCGAAATAATTGGTTGTAGTATGCTGAAACTTCACTTCTAGTGCCCTCCTCAAGAACTTTTTTAACAATATGCGTTCCAATTTAAACGTGATCCATTGCTGTTTATTTGGCCACGTCTGACTCTCACTACTCGTTGATTTGCTCACAAATTTCATAAACGCGCGTTAGACGATCGTTTCATCCACGCAATGAAACCGCGAGTTTTTTTCTTGGCTTTCTGGTGTCCTCGTCAATCTTTAACGTGGATCACGTGACCGTAGTTAGTTTTAGTAATTACAAACTTAGGAATATTTGGCAGTTAGATGGAGATAATTTTGCAAACCATTGCAACATGTAGATGGTATTGACTTTTTACTTGACACAAGGTCTTTTCTTTGATTGAAATTCTTCCGGGTAACATCGCAGGCGTAGATTACCATATTAAGCCGTAGTTGCCTCTTAAAAATGGGGGACTGCAATCAAGACTATCAAAGCTGTAACGATATTGCTATCTGCTCAGTTTTTTATTTGGTCTCTACTCGATTTAAACCATTCCTAACGCAACACAAACTGAACGGAATCAACCAATCGTCGAAAACGGTTCTACCAACGAATTTCATGCTCCCTCGATCGTGGTTGTCATTCATCGTAGAACAACGAATTTTGAATGGAAAGTGTAGGCATTATTCTTGCACTGACATGCTCTGGTTTAAGCTCCTTCCATAAATCACCATGCACTCAAACGTGAAATCAACAAATCCCAGTGGAAGAATAGATAATGTTAGGGGACTATACGGAATTGTAAGCGTTTCGAATGCAACAGGACTGATCGCATCACCTAGCGAAGTGTTCTGATGTCTCCGATCAACGCATAGGTGGGTCCCTCATTGTAATAACTAGACTAATGTGATCCGGTTCATTTTCATCTCTTTCAGCCTTATCACGAGCTGTCCGCTTTAGCTCATCTTTCAGCTACTACTTGCCCCAAGTAATAGGGTCACGAGGAAGGGAATCTGTTGGTCTGTGCAACGCTCGACCCAATCAAACGAATCCTTTTTGGTGGTAGGTGGCAACTCGCCGTCTTCTAGCTTGTTACCACGCTCGACCTAATCAAACGGTATACTGCAAGCTTCAAGGTGACGGTTGGCTGTTCTCCTTTTTCCTGCGTATAGGGACTTATGGGCTATATGACATGCTCCGACCACTGCTCTCAGTGACTCATTCTCAGGGCCGTCTGACAAGGCTAATCTTATCTCTAGTGCGTGTCGTTGACGTTTCAATGATAGTCGGATGTGACGCCGACTTCATAGATACTTCAGTTTTGTAAAAGCCATTCCAGGTGTATATATGCATGATAGTAAAGTGTTCAGTATACGACAGGCTAACGCGGTACTACTACCCAAGTAGTTAAACCTATCTAGTTCACACAACCTATCTCTTGCAATCGACGAACTTCCACTTCCGGTTAATCCAGTGCTGCAGTAGTAGCATTTTGGACTTCCAAAGATATAAGATGTATGCCAGAGATAGCCACACTATTTCCGAGACAGTCAAAAAGTATCTGCGACTCATCCACTTCTCCATTCAGAATCATGAAACCGTTCGCATAGTCTAAGTCAGACGATTTGTTGCTTAAGCAATTATTAATGTCATTGTTCCTATAAAAGGCCAGGAGATTCCCCTCATCCTCTTGAGTTGAATAGAGAGAATAGACGGAAGTCATTTCCTTCAGTGATGTCCCGTAAAAGATTATCATTGGCACGAACTCGGCTTGTGGTATTCGCATGTAGGATGCGGCAGATAGAAAAGATAGCGACTGAGTTGAACGCTACTTTCAGGTCAGATAAGTTGGAATTCGTGTACCGCAGGACGGGGACGCAATCAGTGCGACCGCGACTGGGTAGGAGACTTGTTTGGTTCCCGCGGATACACCGTTGATGAACGCCAGCGGTGCTCATCCGTTTTGGAAGATTGCGGTTGCTTTCGATAGTCGCATATTTCCCCACGTCCTATATTTATGTACTCAACATCAGTCACGGTTATTCCTGAGGCACCGACCTCTTATGAATTCGCCGATCTCACCATGTATGTCATCTCGGTGCGTACGTGCAAGCCTCTAACAACGCCTAAGGATAGAGATGTCCATCGCTTGTGAGCCCCACGTGATTCAGAGTTGTTATTGTGTGTAGAGTATCTTTGATCTAATGTCAGTGTCCGCTTGAACCTAGAACATTTGGTTGTATCGGCAACCGCGTAAACGGTTTTAACGAACTCAGTTTGCTTAGTTTTATGCGTTGCGGAAGTGCAATAAGAAAGACAGTAACAATGACGTCGTCGAACGAATAGTGGATTGGGTTGGATGTTAGATACAATATCGTTAGTCAGTCTAAGAACAGGAGGGTCGGAAATGCTGGAGACATCAGTCTGTATGAAAATGCCCTAGACAGAACTATCAATCCGCACGCAGATGGTTCGCGTACTGTGGGATTTTGACGTTCAAAGATGAGTGGTTTCTCCAGAAGACGTTCGTGCCAAACTCCATCGAAAGCCTTAGAGATGTCGATAGACATCAGATGTTTTTCTTCGATGTTATCGAGTGCAGCTGACTAGGATTGTGAGACGAAGGTCAGGAGATCACCGGTAAAGCAATGAGGTCGAAATCCATATTGGCGTTCACCCATTAGTCCTTCACTTTTGAAAAATGAGGAAATCGGTCTGATAAGACGGTTTGAAATATATTCGGAATGATAAGTGTTAGGAAAATTGGACGATTTTGTTCGAGTCAGGGATTACCGCACGTAAAAGTAGGGGAACTCACGACATGTTTCCTTGACGTCTGAAAGGTAAAAAAATCTGACCGAAGGATGGAAGCTACTTAAAAGAGGGTCTTACTCGAGAGCATACATTCTGGGGACAATTGGGAATCCTATCCGAACCAGGTAATTTACGGATATTCAGATAACATAGCATTTGCGATTTCTTGATAGAAAAAGATAAAAATGGCGAACAACCGGAGGACAAGAAACCGGAGGTTTAGGATGACTGGACAAAGTTGAATTATAGACAAATCTCAGCTTTCCCGTTTAGCCCGTGTACAAATTAACCAGAAGAATTAGAGAAAGAGCGTCTGCTTTGCCAAAGAATCAAAATGTATGACTATTAGGGGCGTATGTGAGTAAACGTTCGGAGAAAACATCCTTTAGCTCTCTGAAGTTGACGAGCATCTGCTTCTCGTCTACTCGAAGTGATATTTGTGGGCGAATGTAAGCAAGCGGTGGTGTACTGGAGGCTTAAAAAATATAACGCGATCATATGGGTGATTGCACCATTTGAAAGATTCCCGTTTGTCTGGTTGAATAAAGCACAGCAAAAAGATTCCTGCCTTGAAGAACTATGTCGCAGGAAGTGAAACAGTGACCGTTCTAAAGATCACGAAAACCATCCGAGTTGACTGGATTGTAATGCTCTAATGTCGCGAGGTATCGGAAGGATCGGGGCAAGGAAGATTGATGGAACCAGAAATCATCTACTGGGTCAGTGAGCCAGTTCACGAATACGGCTGGGACAGAAATTATGAAGAGACCGAAAGTGTGTTCGCGAGCTCGGTCGTATTTTCGTGTGAGTTATAGATCATTCATCGAGTATACGTGTTCGGCTTTACACTGAAAACTGATGTGTAAAATGAATGAGTGAAGCACTCTCGGTTTTGAACACGTAGGATGGTGACACCACAAACGAGACCCGTCAAGAACAAGTGCTCCGCGTTCGATAATAGATGAAACGTCACTGCCAGCACAATACGCTGGGCTTTTCCGCGGCGCAACGCAGGCGGTCTGCATACAACCGCAGTCCGCACACAAACCGATAACCCACAGAATGAAACAAACCTAATTGGATCTGTCTTGCGCATGCCACGTGTAGCGCCTATGAAACTCCCGTGAGTGAAAGTCTATCTTTTGGCGTTATTATTCCCCTTTTTGTTACCCGATTCATGCTAATCTTTTTCATTATTGGCCTAATTCCTCGTTCCGTCAAGCCCCATTAATCCTTCAGTTTGTTTTATCGTATCTGCACAACCTTAACAACCACGTTTTGTTTCATTCACCCGCCGTGGTGCATACGTTGAACTCAAACCATATGACCCCGTCCCATTGTTCGCATCTTCTGTTCGGCCACTGTTGGGGAGTGTGCTTCATCACTTTGTAGTAATAGTACCGCATTTTGTACCGGATTTGTCTTTGGGTTCTGACGGGATATGCTTTGATCTATGAGTCATTCTGATAGTTCTAATGGAGTTTCACCAAGAATCAATCATTTGATGTCACTTGAGGTCCATTCAGAGAACCGTGTGTATTCGTCACATGTCGCCGTGCGTCTTCCAGATCGCTCCTAGTCCAATCAGCAACACTAAACATATCAAGATTCAAATCTTTGTTTTGGCGAATGAGTCTGAACTACAAGACAGAAGAATGACCCGAGGATCCCGTAGCTGCTTGAAACTGGTGACCGATTGCTGCATGTGATTCTAGGCATCCTGAGTTCGTCACAAATGCCGACGAGCAGTGCCGTACTTTTCGTATGCCATCCATGGCTGGTTTGCAATCAAGGGTGGATCAACACCCCTACCGTAACTATCGAAGACCAATTAACTTGGTAGTGAGTCAGAATTTGTCTTCCTCTCCACACTTACGTAAGAATCCCTCTTTCACAAGAAGGCATCAAATAAGGACTGGGGTTATTTGGCGTATTGTCAGATATGTTTCTGGTACGCAGGATTTTGGGAGCTTGTGGTACTTACTGTCTACCACAATAAGGCTTCTGGAGACAGTTTAGAGGGCGAGGATAAGGCTATGCTTCTAGACAGAGATTTTTAATACATGTGTGGAAAATGAGTTCTGCCACAGAAGTATAACCTTTATCCTCTACAAAAGGTGAGATTATCTTCCTGAAACCGGGAGTATGACGGAACACGACATCGTATAAATAGGCTGGTCATATCAGCGAGCTGAACTTAGCGTGATTTCTTTGTAACATGCTTGTATCATGCGTGAAGCGGAAGTAGCACGCTCCATAGTTACTAAAGACCAGTATTAATGGGATTTGGGTACCGGAATCCATAACCCTGAAACTTTGAATCACATTGAACCATTTGCGATCTCTACAGATGAGGTATGATAACAAGCAGAAATAACGGAGTGCCGTCTACTACGATGATCGGTGAATTGCATGACCTTAGTTCGTGTCAGATACAAACAATTAACGTTTTGTGTTTCCGCTTTAGTAAACCAATACTTTAGTAAGTTTCTCTTTTTATAATGTTGTCCTCATCTGCTTTTTGGTAGGTTATTTTGGAACCGGCCTTTTCGGAAACCCTGCCTGGCTGGAAACCGAGGCGTTTGGGTGGTGGTTTAGGAGGACGCAAAGAAGCTGGGCAACTTCGATTTGGAGGAGTAGCAAGACCTTTTCGTCGCCCATTCAATATGTAAATGTATATAGTGCATCAACCCCTAAACTCTTTTTGCTGACTTAATCGACAGGTACACGCAGTTGAAGTCCTTCGAATTTGGTTCGTTCAACTTCACTGTAAAGGAAACACCGCTTACAAGTCTGTCATGCTAATTCAAGTGCAAGTTGTGATTTGATTCTCCTTTATCTCCCCGGTATTTGTGGGCCCTGATCCTCTTATTTCACTCTTAAACTCGTCCTGTCCCGCTACACGGTTGCTAATCATTGAATATACTCACCGGATAGTGTTATGTCAAAGGAGTCAAGGACAGACGTTAGCCTCATCATGTCACAGATACGGCGAGTGTAGTCCGCTGTTTCTTGCAATTCACAAGAACTGTATAAATTAAGGATGATGTCGACAACCGTTATTTTATTCGGATGTCTGCTTTAACAACTGGGACGCTACGGTTCTATTGCCCTGCAAATAACTCATTATAGTCGGGAATGGGTATTTTCAGGCTTCGAGATGACTGTTGGCTCTCAGAATCCACCCAACTGACCATGTTTTGCAAGCAGCCTCTGCTGAGGAACTCCCACTCGTTTTCTCTTGCTGGTGTTTCTGCGAAAGTGCGGCCTTTAAGGCGAATTTCCGGCTCCAGCACGAGAGAGATGCCCGAACCTTGATTACAAAGCAATCACGGATATCATACGAAGCTTAAGGGAATGTTCTCACCAGTATCTGTGGCGCAAAGATGTCTAGCTCCATCTAAAGACTTATAAACTAGACGCCAAGGGATTACGGGTTCGACACCTTGTTCCACTTGGTTATGGGTTCAGCTTTGGATAGCTCAGTATTACATTTTTGGGCACCTGATTAATCTAGCTCTTGGCCTCGGCAACCTAGAAGTATTGCGCCTGCAGATGAATCACGTAACTGCTCGATTCCCATCCTCATTGATGAATCGTTCTCTGCTTTCGCTTCATTATGTGGACAGCTTTTGTCGAATCTATTTATTTTCGACTTAATGAACGAGAATATATATAGAGAGAGAGAGCTGTAAAAGCACTCCAAAAAATCGAGAAATAGTCATACTCCCCGCAGCCAAGGGTAACGCAATAGCAGTGCTTGACAACGCCGAATAGCAAGCGGAGATGAAAGTATTACTGGATGATAACGAAATCTAACAACCAGTGAAAGGAAATCCAGTCAAAGAACTTCGAGCCAAAATCAACAAAAAACTGAACTCTTTGAGAAAAAGCAAGAAAATCATCGATGAACAGCACAACCAAATAAAGCCTACAGAGGGACCCGTCCCCAGGATATATGGACTTCCTAAAGTCCACAAACCGGGGGTGTCGCTTAGACCCATTGTCGCAACAACAACAACAACAG
>LUCM01007479.1:116016-130344 GCA_008360955.1 Fasciolopsis buskii
GATTGCGGTCCGCGAGATCACCCTAAAGTGGCGGTTGGAGACAAACGACGGCATGAATCGGTGCAGCAATCAGTGGCGTCCGTGCATTCGAAACCTTTCTTCTTTCGTATTGTTCTTCAATTCACTATTCTGCAGTCGATGCCTATTATTCATCGTCTTTTGTGTTTGAGTGAATAGTGTTGTGAGGTGGAAACCATCGAAAATGAAGAGATACGTGTCACGCAGTGTTTTCTATTTTCCCAATGTCTTGGTTTTTTCCGTCCACATATGTGTTATATCCCACGATTTGCATGTTTTAGTCCCGTATGTACATTTCTTAGTATGTGAATCAGTTCTGCAGCCATTTATTTCATCCCGGTCTCTTCATTCATCACTCGAAGCCCTAGAATACGAAACAAATGTTACTAGCACTAGAAAACATTACTTTTATGTAAAAAAAATACGCAAACATCGTTGGCATTTGAACCTCCGTATCTTCCCAACATCTCGTAAAACTTCGCGGATAGCAAGCAAAATTGGGGCATACCGGCACATGGTTGATGTCTGTGAATTGATTCCGATTGACGTATTGTTTTTCTCAGGCTGACGACTGTTACGGTTTCCGGATTGCTCCCTTTTACCGATTGGGTCGTGCATGAGAATCATTTTTCACCAACCAAGATAAGATCATCATTGCTTCCATGGCCCCTGGTCCATGCCGTCATGTTTCCTTTACAATTTGATAGCAACATCCTGGTGACAAATTCAACACTGTGAATGCGCCTAGTCGTGCATAGCTTCTGATTTTTTTCCACTGATCGTCCGTTGGAAAGTTTGCGACGTGCGTTCGTTATATGTGTGACATTGAAGAGCCGAATCGAACCAATTTTGTAATGTATAACATTCCAGTTGTGGAGAGACGTTAGTTTCTCTTTGCTTATGCCAGAGCCAAATGAAGTTATTCAATTGGTTACCGGTGGTCTCGAGTTGATAGTTCGTGATTAACAAGCCGTACTCGCCAAAAGTAAATGCATACAATCTACTCATGCCGTGTGTGCACGCTCCGACGGCAAAAGCAGACAAACCATCTCATCCCATCGGCTTCCCTTTGCCAAGTCACTCAGATTTGTCACTAAACGCTAGAAATGAGGGGCAACGAATTTCTGGAACCAGTTACTAGTTTGTGCCAACCAATCAGCTTGAGTGGTCCATGTTACAGCACGAAGCGAACTTAGCCGTGTGTGGTTTTAGGCCACCCAACAATCAGGTGTGGATATGCACTCGTTTATTTCTACAAACACGAAAGTTTCCTCTGATAGAACGGGGTTATCGTCCGCAGTCTCCCTGGAGCTTAGCGCTATGTGTGGCTGCTGATTAACAGTAGACGCAGTTACAAGTAGGTGCTTCTTATCTTTGTTTTTCTACACTATTTGCTGAGAAGAATCGAAGATTGCATATAGTATAGGATCGGTGAAACTTTGTCCATAAACAAGATCGTCGACCGGAAATAGTTCAAATAAACGTCAGGATTTTTCTTAGTGTTTTTCGCATATGGATGGATGAACCGTTTCCCCGAAAGCACACGACCGGTTGCGCAGTTATTGCCGCTCCTAAGGTATGCTTACCCGATATTCTTCTGTCCAACCATCTCTATACTGGTGCACCCCTTTCGTAGTTTCTCATTTTAATCGTTAGGACCGTGAATGGATGGTAAGTCTATTTGCTTTTGTTCGTCTATCCGAATGCGAAATATGCTACTGAGAAAAACCAATACTTTCGGACCTTGTGTCTCCTTTCTGAAGGTTATTCTTACCTGACCGACGAATCGTGTAAGTCTTAAATGGATTTACCATCCATTCACGTTTCTAACGGTTCAAATGAGATTCTAGTGAAAAGCGTCATGATTTGTTTCCAATATCCCTTTGGATCTTTGTCATCATGTGTCCCATGGGCGTTCGAACTCGGCAGGTGGTTCTCACGTCAGTTGTCAATTGTACAGGTGGTGTGTTTTCGTTCACTCAACAAAGATGTGGCTTCCATTAATGGTGATATAAGTAACAGACAGTACTATTGGTTCAGTTGCCGTCATTTGATTTACGTCACACAATGGACGGGTAATAAGATGTTATCCTCAGCAAAAGTCAAATTTTATCACAAAATTTTCGTCGAATATTGTAATCTGTGATACTAGCCAGTGAGTACTTGACATTCCAAATTCATATTTTTGTACCTTTCGGTGCAGTTGAATGAGATTAGGTGGAATGATACAGATGACGATTCCAGAACTGTTTTCATTTACGAATATCCAAAGCGATTACAAACGATAGTGCCCTTCAGGTACACAATATAAGTGGGAGACCCTAAACTACATTATGAATGAGAAAGTAGTCTTTTCTAAAATAATTTGAGCATTGTAAAAATGTATTCGACCGGAATCACTTCCATTACAAAAATGCCCTCGGTTGTTTCTAGTTGATAATCCAATTGTAAAGAAAAGTAGGACCACGACGAATAGAGAAGATAACCGACCACGAACCGCTCAGAAGCGGTCTCCCGAAGAAACAGCAACGACTATGTCAAAAGCATTGCCCAGCAAAAGAAGACCGCGGCAGCAACAAACAGGCAGAGTCAGAACTCAGGTGGACAGCGCGACTCTCGTAGCTGAGAGCAACAGTTCAAGTCTTCACTCCGGTCAATTGGACCAACATAACCAGAGGGTTGTCCAAAAGAAAGAAAGCAAGTGTTTCCCACGGTCGAATCGAACCAGGGATGCCTAGCTAGTCATAAAATTGATCCCGCGTGAGTGTGGTCTGGAAATGAACAATATACATGGCTGGGAACTGTTAATGTTTCGATTCTCGCTAAACGTGTGAACCACCCGCTTGCCTTCTTATTGCAATGGTGCCGTGACCAAATTCAAACGCGATGAAGCTCTCGTAGCCCTTACCGTTTGGTGACAGAGATACAGATACGTGGGTGTCCGAACTTGAATGGATTATAATACGCAACGGCTCGAAAAGTGACATTTCCATCCTGGCGGCACTGTGGGTGTTGCGTTCCTCGGGCTTGAAGGTCGTTTACAACATGGATTTGACAGAAGAGACTGACCCGACATACCAAGAGACGCCTGCGGAATTGATAGTTGCATCCAAAAAGGGTGATTGCGAGAAAGCAGTGCAGCGGTTCAAACCGCTCAGTATTACTTAACCCAAGATCCGTTATCGTTGTATCAGTATCTAAGCCACAGGTATCGATCGGTCTACCGGAGGTAAATGAAGTGACTATCAAGCGTCTCGTCCTCGACCAGTTCGTTCAAGGCTTGCCACAAGCGTTGACATAAAAGATGACAACCGCATGCGGAGTAGACGATATAGGCACCCTCCTAAGAATTGCCCGAGGTGCTACTGTGATATCCGGGGTGGAACCATCGAGATCTTCGGGAGAGGTGCTTTATGTCCAAAAAAACAGGGCATCTGGGACGGTTTTGTAACTACAAGCGTCACCTATCTTGCTTTCTCTTGCCCGATATTTCTTTTTTAATGTTCAACGAACAATGTGGTGAAGAACCAGCTCGATTATAGAAGCTTGTTTTCCATCTATATCCATGTGAATAAAATCCATTCAGTGCATCATCTAGCGGAAAACATCGCCCTGCTAACTGGCAAGCATGCTAATTCATTCACCAAAAGGTATTCTATATTTTAGTAAGAAACGTACTATGGGATTTGACAGACTGCATTCAGATCCCAGCGATTCTTGCCCTTATTCAGGAGCAGTCAGCGTACGGAGATTCCTATTAACTGTGATAGATTACGTCCGTATATTCTTGATTCGTAACGTTTCCAGTCTTGGCTGGCCTCACGAAAGGATCATGACCGCCGATGGTCGAGCGAATGAGGTCGTGTCGTTTGAACGTAAACGTCGCGGGTTTGAATCCTCCTTCCGCCGGTCAACTTGCCAGCTCTGCATTGGTCGCCGCCCGTTTTCTAAAAGTGGGGTGCACCGTTGTTTCATTAATCAAGTTGGAGAACCAGGTGCTTCCTCACTGTAATTAATATTGTATCCTTCCTTCCCGAAGAGTTATTGATTTTAGGGTTCCCGATAACGCACACCGTTTCGACAGCTAATATACACAGTTACCGGACCAGTCGGATCGATAAATCCAAATACGTCAGTTACCAAAGCGCCTGACATTTGCAGTGCGCTATGCCAGCCTATAATTTAAGCGCTCCATAAGTGAGGGGAAACCATAGGAACAGACGAATAATGTGAACTTTGGGATACCGCTTTGTCGCGCCTTGCGTATTGTTGCAATCCGTTTAATGAAAACTACACCGGCAAATGCGCTGTTTAGTGATACTCAGCAGTCGTATAAGATCGCTCAGCGGTTCATGTTTGATAAACAGCCGGATGGGATGGCGGTTATTATTAGTTCTGTTTGTGCAAATCTGCGTGCGCATCACATATCATCTAAACTGTGACGAAGAAGACAAATAATGAAGACGAAAGAGGACAACCTATACGGTTCGTCACATGAAATAGTTTCTTTACTTTCATGTCGTCGATTATTCTGTAAGCTTCATACTGCCCGGTTACAAAAACCGAAGCAGAGGGTTGGTTACAGCACCCAATCCCGAGCCTTTCACCAAATGGTCCAACTCACAAAGCAGCGAAGTGATTTGTAGCTCTCTCAATCAACCGGGAACGGATGAGTGATTGCTCAGTTCATGCGCGCTTCACATGAAGCCAGAAACGTGGGCGCCCAATGCACCTCTCCGTCACAGATACTAGTGAGCATACAGCTGTATGTTTCGTAGGCTACCCGTGGTTGGTTTGAAATCAGTTTAGCCATTGCTTCCGTCCCTAAACTATTTGAAATACCTCCACGAAGAAAGGATCGTCCGTGAAAAGTCCTCAGTACTAGCTGTTTGAGAAGCGTGGTCATCTGGGAGCAACTCAGAAAGCGTTCTGGCCGAATAGCCATCTCGGGACTTGAAAACGTACCCTCGGTCAGGAGGACAGCGCTAAATCTGCTGAGTGAGACGTATTCGATAATGAAGCATGCAAAATCAGCTCTTGACCGAAAATGATCACTATACTGGCTCCATATGTTCACTGCCTTAAGGTCATTGTATTTATCTTGTTTCACAATCCACTCGAACCCGCCAACGTGGGTCTGAAGTGTAAACGGGAGTGAGGCATGTGCACCGAATTAGCATAGATGGCCTTCAAATTGAAATGTAGGATGGGTGACTGACTCCAATATACTAATCATGCTGTCTGTTACGTTGGAAGGTCTGTGTCAATCGACACATGGAAGCCAGGAAATTCAATTCGCAACTAAACTACAATGAATCAAGAGGCAGAATTCAAAAATTACTGGAATGCTACTAAGAAGTCGGTGGATCAGCTACCGGTGGCCACGAGTGGCAACGTCCAACAGACGAAGGAGGTCGCCACAATGCGTGCATTGCTTTCAATTGCCTTGAATTTTTGAAACGACCGTTTGGCACTTGAGGTTTCTAGATGCGGTGTGTGCTTTATACCTCTAAAATACAACTTTCTTCTTTAAGACTGGCAGGAGTTTGTGCCTGCAATCATCTGTGGTGATTGGCTGGACGTAGTCTATATCTTCAAGTACCTCGGGAGCCTGCTCAAACCTGACGGAGATGTTGCGAAATCCAAGGCAGTTTTCGCGATCCTGTGACACTTGTGGCCCTGCCGTGACATCTGGCTTTGCCTATATGGAAGAGTGTCTAATGTAACAAGTCGTATTTTTCTACTTTACGGTTGCGAGACCTAGCCTGCCCATGTCCGGCGACTTTCTGTGTGCGACCGCCGATGTATCCGAAGCGTTGCTCTAGTCTGATGGGAGCATCGGGTGAGCAACAGTTGCTTCCTTGCCGTTTATTTTTTCTTTCATCCTCTTTCTGTGAAGTTCTGTTTGCGCATTCTTTTGTTGTCATCATTTGTGTTTTCAAGCCTGTGTAAACCGTGACATGTTTTACTGATAAGTGTAAGTATCTGCAACTCAGGTTGCACAGTGTAGAGGTTTGTAGGCATACACTAAGTTATAACGTTTATTGTGTCGTTTTGCTCTGAACCAGAACTCATTGTCAACGTAAATGAATGACTGAATGGGACCACTAGTACCGCTCGCATTGGTGCATTGTCTATTTGTTTGTCTTTCTATTCTGCACCGTGGGTTTTGTTAAGTTGACGAAAAATTTCTGCCCCGTGGTAGCAGTTGAACTCCATCGTCCAAAAGATCACATCAAATGTTCTGTGGAAGATCCACCATGACAAAGCAGCTCTGCCGTAATCCAACGACGAGGACGAAGGGTGGCTAAAGCTGGTCACAAGCCCTAACACAAAAGGTAGCTAGTTAGTTATTGATTATTATTGTTGCTATTAATATATCGTCCTTCGATTTGCATTTTGCGTCGGCACTATGCTTGTGCATAATATGCATTGCTGCCACATCATCTGAACGCTTCAGACTTCTCACGTCAACGACTGCTTCTCATTCCCGTTGACGTTTCCTGATCTTCACTCGGCGGAACATGACTGGAGTAAACCGAAAATAGTGACCCGGATGACAACAGCTATCGTCACCGAAGACGTTCTCCCGAAAGCGTGCAATGTGATATGACAGGAAATTTCCTCTATCTTGCGACTCGTCGTCGCTAATGCAATTCTTTCGATCGCAAATAGCGCAGTCACTTTGGTCTTTGTGTTGCTTGGTTTTTAGCTGAAAATCAGTAATTTTCGGTTTATTCAGCACGCGTAACAGCATCGTCATCATCTCGGCCCCCTTCATGAAGAATGACTTACACTGCTATTTCATTAGTAAAGGAGGTAAAAGATCTGTAAATATCAGAGCCAGGCGCACTAACCGATACCTTTCTCACCATGATGCAGGGTACAACAGAATTAATGACTGTGTAAGGGTGAGGGAATGGACCTACATGAGTGGGAAGAGAAAAGAAAGCTGTAGTAGTTATCCACGGACTACACAGTCGAATTACTCAAACACTTTTTCGATCACTGTCAGTCAGCAGAAAGTGACAATCGCCACTGCTCACAACTCGCTGTCATTTTTTTCAGTGTCTTTAGACACCTGGTTGACGGATCGCTTGAACTTCCGCGAACATGTGAGACACCTACTTTACCTAAGTTTGTTTTGCATGTTCTCATCCCAAGTTGCCACGTCATCTGTTGCCCTCCACGAGGCTTCTTCCATTCCGTGGGAGAAACGAAAAACAGTGCCATATGGGAGACTAGTGTTCGCCGTACGCACCAAGTGGCCCAACCAACGAAGTCTACTGAGCCAAATGTGCTGACAGTGGATTCATAACTTTCGGCTTACCCATACGTTCACTTCATCCAATCCCAGCGAACATCGGTGGTACCTCCAAGCGACGAACGTTTTCACCACGCAAACTCTACGTCCCGCGACTACACAACAGAGCTGAGCGCACAATGCACAGTATACACGATCTCAACTTCAGTGAAATATCAGGCCGACGCCACAAGTGTTTCAGTCCGGCCTACTTCGCTTGAGCTTTCGATATACTTATGCTCACTTCCAGTTACGTGTTACCGTCCTTAGTCAAGCAGCTGCTGAATTGAAAATGTCAATATTCGTCAGTCCCTTCCCATCTAGTATAAACCTCGGTACTAACGTTGCCCAGTGTTGTAATAGTATTTTACACTTTGAAGTTGCAAGCACATCTCGAAGGTAACTCCATCCCTCGCCGCTCTGATTAGTGGACGTTGCACGTGTTTCATAGAAACAACAAGCACACGAGATCGTTTACATAATCTTACATCCTGAAGACCTAAAGCAGCCTTCCTTAGTTAGTGGATGACGAAGTTAAACAAGGATGAAATGTTAGGGCACCGATGTCGAACATCGGCTCTTTCTTTGAATGAACTTGACAGTTCACCATATGTCCTAAAGTGACCACTCTTATAAGAGTATAATGTTTTCAGGTTTACAAAGTTTTCTAGCATACCTTCAGGTGGAGACCACTTAATAGCGCAGTCTAGTGATACTACCAATAACACGACCGACTGTAGTTCCCGAAGAAGGTGAAGAAATCGAATGGGAAAGGGCATAAAACGAGTCCACAGATGGACAAACGGTTGTGTAGGGTAAGACGTCGCGTTTGTGAATGGGAGAAGAACGAATGCGCTCGCCGGAAGATCGTTCATTTTTATGGTATGCTTCGTGACCTGCTATCTACTCGTTCATATTGCACAGATAACTGAACCTAGTGGTGTTAATTAATCAAACGATTAATCACGCCATGGTAATGATTTTAATTGTTTTCTTGTTGGATCACCATCTGTAAGTCGACAGGACTTAATTTTCGTATCATTTCAGTACTTTGCGTCTTCTTTTTTTATCTGGCAAATGTGGATGGTTTCTTAAAGTCGGATATCGATTTTTGCAATAGTATTCCAAGAGCGACCATTTGGTTATGGTATCAGATAGAATCCTATGTCCAAACTCCCCGTCAGTGCCACGTGAATTTAAAGAACGAATAAATTAGTTCACTTTATCTGGCTTTGACAAGATATCACTGGTTTTGTACAAATGCTGAATTAGCAATAATAAAACGTTTTCCCAACCATCAAAGCAAATGCTTTGGCCAGTATCTTATGAGGCATGTCGGTGGATTAATACTAACTAACGCGTTTCTGAGCCAGTGTTGAGCTCTTCTGATTGCTGGATCATACTCTGGTTGACCAGAGAATTGTTTTATTTGCAAGGCTGATTTTTGTGTTGCTTTCTTGCAGCGTGAGTCTGCATTAAATAACAACCCACAGCCGATACATGACGTTACACAGGTGACTACGCATAAACTGTTGTTCACGTATTTTTGTCACGAGCATTGCACATGACCTTGATTTGCATAAATACATACTCTTGTTTCCCAGTCACGCTCATTCTGTGACTTGTCATTCATTCATTCATAACTCGGGTGCGCGTTTTCATTCGTTCTCGGCTTGTCTGACTGTTCATCCCTCGCAGTCGGTTGCGCCTCATCTTGTCGTTTGTCAGCACACGGCTTGACCATTAGCCAACGGTCATGCAATTTCGCATCCAATCAACCCAAGCGCGGCAATACGCGCATTATTGTTCATTATTTGGATGACTCTTTAGGAATACATGTGGATATCAACAGTGCGATGCACAGGTGTCAGAGTTATCAAACGCCAACCAAAAATCTGTGCTGAATGTTCTCAATGAGTCTGATCCAACAGAGATCGATGAGCGATTCAGTTGTTACTTAGGCATGACTGGGAACTATTGTAGCCAACCGAATAGCGATTTTCAGGCCAAGGACAGTTTTCAGCCAGAACCCCCGCCTCAAAACCGAATAAATGATCGATCGCAATGGAGAAGACGCTATTTTCCATTGGATTTCGGAAACTGGGTTAGAAAAAACTTCTGTTCAAAATCGATAACTTCAGATTAAACGATTGCTCCGAGCTGAGTGAAATCCTCATAATCGATGCAGTCTGTCAGTGTTCAACTGAGCCCCATATTCCAGTCCCCCTGATATCTATCGACTACTTGGAACCTGAGCATTGTGATGACTGAGTGCATAATTACTAGAAGGTAGGTAGTACTTTGCAAACCAATGGGATTTCAGTTAACTTGAAGGGATTTCTCATTAACTTTGGTTCCAACCGCCCCGCACTTGTTGCTGGATTTATTTTATCATATGCTAATCCGGATGAATATTGTCTGTTGCGTGAATGAAACGGAAACCCAACTTCAACTAAGTAGTTGCTGATTGTTCATAGTGGAACGACCAAAGGATTCAAGGCAAATTTGATGTCTTCAACTGTTTCGGTTTATTCTGTCATACAAGTCACCTACAATTTTGTAAACTACTTACGAAAATGATCTGCGCAGCTCTTCGTAACCCAATGATCGAGTGACTCGTAGGGAACACGCCCGAATTCCCAAGTCAACGAAAGCGCGTGGGTAATCCACGTGTCTGAAGACTCTCGGTTTGAGTGCCTTTGTCTTCTTAATATTTGTGGAATATGGTGGAATAATTGTGTTGGCAACTCATGAGTTAAGCCTAAGGTGCGAGATCCCGAGTTTCGATCGGCGGAACAACTATTGGATCAGAGTGGGTTACTGCGGTCGGATCATGTTTTGTGCATGCCCTCAAAATGAACCCCTCATTACGCGCTGTTCTTTGAGACCGGCAATTGTTGAAGGATGGGTCGAGGTGGCCAGTCGATATTGTGGCAAAAAGTGCGGTAAAATCGACTGGCTCTTGTACGCCTAGTTAGGCTGCCGGGCTGAGGTCTACCAGATTCTCCAAGCGATGCTTGGAGAAAATAAGTAATGAGGTTCAGTGATGTACTTGTTTTAGGAATCTTTCTGATATCTTGTTCTTCAACTTATTGCTCTAGAATTAATTTTTCACTGCTTCTTGTTTCCTTTTTGTCTGTAATATATAATACTGTGAGGTAGCAACGAAAACCGCAGTACTTTAGTGCAAAGTTTATAGTTGTAAAGCTGAAACTGCACCGTTCTAGTGAACCCCATTCGAGCATTGCTTTTGTTATCACGATTTTCCTACGCAAATTCGGCTTAAGCCATTATCCGATGGCATTGACATTTTTGGACAATTGTAGCACCTCTTATACCGGTGTTACTCAAGTGGGTTGAGCGTCTGTCACTTAAAAGGTCATGTTCGAGTACCAGATTCGCCGGTCACTTTCGTGGTAAACGGCAACCCGCTTTCGCCCTGCTCGTTACCTGACTTAATGACATCTCGTATGGTCCCGTGGTTTTACGCAGTCAAGGGCTCCGTTAGTGGCAACTCGTAGGGCTATGTGATAAATGAACCCACAGATGATATATGAGGCTTTCATCGATTGCAAGAGGCAAATACGTAATGTCTTCGATACTCGTCGACCAGCACATATCTCACCTGTTGCTTATTCGTTGTTGTACTTGCAGCATACGGGAAAATAAATCAGTGTGCTATGTTCAAGCTGCGGCAAGTTAATACTACTAGGAAGTAGTGAAATTTTACCGTCAGCAAACTTCATGTCACCAACAATTCATGGTTAATTTCTTCATTTGTGCGCCATAAATTTCATCTCACTTGAGACAGTCACTTTCCAAATCTGATCTACGAACAGCGCCTTTCATGTTTCATACTCCGTGGTTTAAAATGAGAACTGCAAATAACCCATTTTTGAAGAGTGTCCTTCTGGTGCGAAACACGAGGGCTAACAAAGTCGGAAAGGTAAAGCGGCATTGCATGCACAGCTGTTTTTCAAGCCCGCGCCACAGAATTATCGATCTGCTAGTTGGATGTATGTGTGTCTCAGTTCCTGTCTGAATACGTCCTCGCGAACATCACTCGTACGATGCTTGTTAACCCGTTGTAGTTGCCGGTGCTTTGATTTCAATTTGGTGTTTTGCAGCGTTATTAACGTCCCCAGTGTTATTCTTTTGTCCAGTGAGGCAGTATTTCTAAAAGTCGCGCATTTCTCCACTGTTATGGCCAGTTATTGATTGATCTAACCGGGTCGATCAATATTGCCATGGAACGGGGCCTAAAAATCAATTGAAAAATAAGTTGAGACAATTCGTGACGGTGATTACTATCAATATCAGAATAAAAAATGCATCGTGTTTCCATAAAGGTGCTCCACCCATTACTTTTTAAACCTTATTATTGATCTTCCTACATGTATTTGCGTATGCCTAGCGTCGCCAACTATCACACAAACAAGGCATTTATCAGAATAAGGGGTTAAAAAGAGTACTGAAATATTTCTTGTTTTCGGGTGTACACAAGCAGCGATATACTTGTGCCACTGGTTTCAATAGGAACCAACCTAAACATCTCTTGCGGATATCCCCCTCTGATGGCCGCTTCTCCCTTTCTAAAAAATGATGCACATTGTTATTTCATTAATAAAGGAAGTAAAAGCTAAATCAAGGATAGGTTAACGATAGGCAGATAAACACAAGACATGCATGACTCATCAAATTTGGTGCGAAGTGAATGCTTTGGTGAACGCTGCAGAGCCAGGTCTCCGAAACGATGAGCAGAAAGCCATCAACTGCGTCATTTTGTCCCCTTGCTAGGAAGGAAGAGTCGTACTGGAATATAAACTCTAAATGAGCAATATACCAACAGACTGTTTAGGTTTTATGGGGTCTAGAGAAAATATCTAAAGTGGATTGAGGCTAGGGACCAATCTGACCAAGAACCAGCACCCTGTGAAGAGTTGTTCCACATGAAAATAATTAACACAAGAAAAGCTCTGAATTGATGTAACGAGTTGTACTAAACTAGAGCAAAACCCCAATGGTTGTCATTAAGATCCATCTCCATGACCACAAGGCTCAGTTGAAATACCTTATGAAAATGTTTGTTTCAACGCTTTCAAGCTGACAATGGAAATTAAAAGCCGCAATGCAACGGCAGATCCCAAGAAGGTAATCCCTGGTCAGCTGGGTCAATGGGAGTCAAGAAATTTTGTTTAGAAGGTCTGGTGTGTCCTGAATACGCAGATTTGATTATCCGACTGCAAAGTAAACAGATAATCGAAGGTTAAACGAGTATAAAATGTTTCAGGTAGACATTTAGTGCAACTGATTTCCAACATATTCTTTCTTCACTTGAAGAAAACAATTTCCATCGTGGATACAATGAGTACTTCGACTACTCACCCTCACCGGGTAAACGACTACCTCCCATCGAATAATAAGTCAGGTCCATGAGCAGCACGGAACCTAAGCAACCGCATACTGCCGTTGAAGAACGACTCAATGGGAGAGAATATCCTTGCTTCTGTAGACAGGTCTGGAAACAATCCAAACACAATCACCCTCCACAAAGAAGCAAAGATGCCCTTGATTGAATTAAGAATATTTAAGCAACTGAGCTGTTGCTCGATAAGCCAGCATTTTACATTTTTTCTCCGCTATTCTCATTACATTTGTACCAGAAACTTCCGTATTCCTAACTATTACAAGCAATCAGATCCGATTCCACATCATAGCTCCAAACTCCCTATCAGATAGCAGAATAGTTAAATCATGTGATGGCCTTACTTATTCATCAGGAGTAAATATTCAGCATGAGAAGACGAGTCCGTCTGAAATCTGGTCTTGTGGGTGCAAGAAGACAGACCCTAAGTGGGATCAAGCTTCTACATCGTTCGAAGTTGGTCTTAGCTCCCTCAAACGCCTGGAGATATATATCATTTGGATTCTACCATCAAGCTGAGGGATACCTCATTCACTACAACCATGTCGTTAAAAAAACATTTGAAGACATGGATCGCCGGAAAAAACCAAAAATACATTGTCGTTCATCAAAGTGGTTTCGACAGCTATTGAGAGCTTCGATGAAATCGGAGGAAGAAATATAATTTAAAGCGTGATCTTTTCTATAATGTATTAGAGGGTGATGTGACTCGTAACGGATTCGTTGCTCCGAATAGCTTGTTTAACCCAACATTGACCGCCAAGCGCGGTCGCCATTTGCGCGTTACTCACGCACGCTTCGCTCGCACGCTCCTGTTCAAAATATACTCAACCTTCCACCACCTGCGACTATCTTCTCGTTGTACCGGTTGAGTGTCACGGTTGCTAGTATCGCAATCGTACGGAGCCGAGAAAGAGTGACTCACAAGTGGTCACAAAGTTTAAGGGCAAGCAAACGTCATGCGAGATTCGCGTTAGGATAATCGGTTCTACAAATTGGTGGGCCCAACGTAATTATCCGGTCACATAAATCTCTATTCCTTTCTGCTGACGCCCTGTTTTGCCTTTTTTCAATGTTAAATATCACCGTTGTTTTTACGCGTACACAGGCCACAACAAAGGTAAAGGCGAGTTATCAGCAGTGCAAATCCGCCGCGTCCGAAATGGGATGCGAATCCGGGACGAACGGTTCTGAGTCGAACGCCTTAGCAGCCTGCCCGGTAGCGTAATGGCCAAGGCGTTCGACTCAGAATCGTTCGTCCCGCGTTCGCGTCCCATTTCGGACGCGGTGGATATGCACTGCTGATGATTTCTAACAAAGATGAAACAGCTGTACGGTGCTTCTATGGTTTCTTAATGGTCAGTTGAGCGATCATATCACATAGTGAATTATTTCATAAAAACTTTCTATCTCCTACTACTAACATAAACTAAACTAGAGTGTATAACGTGATTGGTATGAGTCTCGCCACATCTGCGATGGTAGCTTTGCTTAACCGTTGAAAAACATCCGGCGAATCTCTGTGATTCTTAAACGCTTCTACCACCCACGCAAGCTCTTAATGATTCAAACGAGATTGTAA
>LUCM01007480.1:0-18496 GCA_008360955.1 Fasciolopsis buskii
CCTTGTTCCCGTTGGATATTCACTCTTTTTATAGAAACGTGCAACTCTGAGGAAAGGCAGCGGTCAGTAAGCATTGTTGTTTAACGCTGAACGATGATGATAGTGATAAACCGACCGGCATTTCAAGGTCTGTTCTATTTGACGGAAAAGATCGCGTCGACCACCACGACCAATCAGGGGTAGGTCATCCCATTCCGTGCCTCGGGTGTGACAAACAATATGTCGGTGAGACAGACAAACAATTATGCGCACGTCTGCACGAGCATAGCTTAGCTCTACGACGCATTGATCCACATTCACAGAAATGGAACCGTTGTGTGCGAACAGACCATGAGGTCAACACCAACAACACAAGGGTAGTTAGCCAGGCAAACAGAAAGGAAGTCTGATTCTCGAAGATCCCTACCCGAACAACTCGATCGACATGTCGAAATTGGTCAACAGTACGTCATCTTAACAAGGCCCACGATGCAGATTAGAGAAAGAAGCAGAGGGAGAATGAACCGAAACGAACGGAATTAGCGACCCCATTCAATCACTCATCCCCGTTTGACGACGAGTCCTGGTTGGGATCGAAACGTCACAATAAACGTTATGACTCAGTGTGCGCTTTCTAATCTCTATTATATATATATATATATATGTTATATATAACGTTAAAGCTGAATCAAGAATGTAGAATCAGAAAACCTCAATCTTGGTGATCAAGACCCTTTGAGATGTAACTCAAAAGATCCGTTGACAAACAACCGTTACTAACGGAAGACATATGGAGGCTGTTTGCTTGAGCTCTGGTGTTTTCAAAGCATCGCTGCAATGTGGTAAGGAAACTTTATCACCAACTCCGAGGCTATGTGTGGATTATTGGTCCACAAAGCTCAAACGGAAGAGGTAATCAATCTGGAATATTCATACCGTTTACCGAGACGGGTTATGGTTAGAAGGAAGGCATAAGCAGTCAGTCGATATAGAAAAAGTGTGAAAACTTCAACCAGTGGGTTATTTCCAGCAGATCCTGTTGGACGGCTAACCCGAAGAGGAACTCCAAGTGTTGATCGGAGATGCTAGGTGATGTGGCTAAAAGCCGAAGTCAGCGGGACTACTATATATTTTATGGGATGTGCCACATTAATATAGAGGGAATGGCACGCTAGATAGCCCTTAAGGGTCCGAGCAAGAGAGACAGGCAGTCATGGTCCTGAAAAGTTTTGGGATAGAACCATATAAGTACCCAATAGGTTATGTGGTAATGAGTCAGGTGTCAGCGAATTGCAATCTACCATCAAAATAGAAATCCCTCCTCAGCTAAGTAATTCTCATTGTTCAGATTTTTGTCTACTATTACCTTTGGTTGCAGTTATACGGCTCTGCGACACAGTAGACGAAACTGAACAAGATGAAACAGCAGAAAGGAAAAACAAAACGAAGATAAGCAGAGAAAATTGGGATCAGTGAGGTGCATGCGAGACCGATAATCTAAGAACTTACCTAAAATCGGATACATAAGGAGAACCATACGTTTGGAAATGTTTGGCGGAAGCTTTGCGTAATAGACTTTAACTTCTGGCGACCCTTCGTCGTCGGAAGTTTGGATGAGGATCTTTCCTATACGAATGGAACGACAACAGTCACGTAGCCCACGCTCCATAGCTTCGCCGGACCGTACCACAGACACTCCACAATTCCCATGGAGAAATTTGACGCCATGGAACGTGTGGCCTGTCAAAGAATGATATTATCGAGAAAGATTTGAATGTGCAGAGCAGATGAATTTCAAGGTACACTTGTAATCCTGAAATAACAGCAGAGAAAATAAAGAATTCCGTGTGCTACGAGATCGTATAAAAGGAAATGAATATAAAGTTGTCGGAAACGTGGAAGACAGTTTACAAGCCTCTTTGGTATTATGATGTTTGCATCGATCTCAGAAAAATTTACAAAGATGTATATTAAGAACACAAAGATGTAGCTAACTCGCACGGCGACGGTGTTCACAGAGTACACTAAGTGGTAACGCCGAGGCCCAAACGTATGAGATCTCTCAAACCGAAACGTGCAAATAACATTGGACTCGCTATTGCAGGGGCAACTCAACCACAAAATGTCACCCAAGGTGCACAAAACTGAATCACACTATATAGTGGACTAGTGACAGAAACTGATGCCAAACAAAAAGAGATTAATCAATGTACTTGGCAAGTTGGATATTCCATTGGTAGGGCATACATTTATTTAATTCCATCTACTTGTTTTTCGATTTCATCATCAAAGGCCGGTTATTCATGAGGACGCCATCGTTCAGTATGGAGACGCACAGAAATGAATGACGTGCATGGTCTCATGAGGAGCGAGCGAATCAGCTAGCAGAAAGCAAGAAAGAGCGGCCTCAAACCGCATGACTGCTTATGGATTTGATCTCTTTAGGCCGGTGCATCTAAGCGGGACCAATTAACATCCGTGCATTCAAATACGAAATTAATCCAAACTACCACCTTGATTCTAAGTGTGTACGCTCCGTACCGCTGGCTACGCCTGCTGGGCATCGGTTCACGGACACTTATTCACCTTTGCACCTCAAAGACCAGGATGGTTTCAAGTACCTTAGGATCGCCGGCCTCGTGATACATTTTGGTGGAACGAAGAATGGCAAGAGGGAAGAAGAAAGCGAACTTGGGCTATTGATGGTTGGAGGATCTTGTGATTTTTGAGGCCTTATAAATGAACTGTTGGAGCTGTTTCCTGCAGAAAGTAACTAATTAGATCGAATATGATATGACCATGAAATGGGCCGTACCATTTGCTAATAGAATACAAACACTGTAGACAGTGACGAACCCAAGTAACGACTACCGTCAATTTTGAGTACCACCACAGTGGCCTCATGAAGCCCTGGCCATCGCCATCCCAGATAAGGCAACTGCTGTGAAAATAAATTTGTTTTTTTCCGGGGAGCTGAACTACATTTGGGCTGAGTACCATGAAAACCAGTGTCTCTTTACGAACAGCAGCTGGTTGTTATATATGAAAATTCAAACCGGTAAACAGAGCCCAGCCAACGGACTAACGAAACACAGAAAAAACATACCTGTGGGAGTGATGACTGAAACTTCTTCATAAGGGAGTTGATTGAGACCCTCTTCAACCACTAATCGGATCTAAATCAAATATCATAAAGTGGATCTAAGTCAGAAGCACCCACAAGACGGTCCGCGTGAAAAACGAACTCATTGCGCGTAGTTTCCCTACGAGAATAAGATTCAAAAACTTAGCATACCGATTCCTTAATACTGTCTGCAGAACTCTGACGTGATCAGACTGTGGTAGTAATATCACATTCTTGGAAAACTGAGATAATACGCATTCGGCGTCATTGCTGATCATATTTAATTTGAGCTCATTGAACGTAACACTTTTCGCTCCATTCTAGTTTCACATATCGAAGAAAAGGGACCATGAAGTTAGAAAGATAGACCCAGATCACCTGACACTGTAGGACACCCGCCATGCGGAGCAATGTCAAACTTTTGCCCAACTCCAAGGTTATGTTGGAGTAATGCACGGCTCGACTAAACGCATATCCTTAATTTTTCCAGTTCAGTTTAGTTCAGTTGGCACAGGACAGAAGTAGCCCAAATTTACGGCGTGCACATACATTGGCATCTACCTTTGAAAGTGTTTGCTTTGTTTCGGTACCCTTGCTCCCAGCGACCCCCTTTCCGCTGAAAAGCAGTCTTAGAGAAAGAAAAATGTATCTCACCCCGAAAGCGCGAGAACGACTGCCCTGCAAGCGTTCCGGAACAGGTTTGCAATGTAAACAGTAGTACATCCCTTGGACACAGACATTAAATAATCTCATCCCACCTACGATCTAATTCTTCCTCGCTTTCCAGAAGCCGAGAACAGGCCCGAGTCTGGATATCTTTGGAAGGGTTTAGTACATTAATTCTCCAACGCGACTGAGGCTTGTTTGAGATTTTGAAGGTATACTTAATCCGGGCTCATCATACTAAATACGTTCACATAGTGTAACTGAACTTCCACATTACGCAGAGGTTTATAACACTGACAGTTTGGAGTAACTGAGTGGAGTAAAGATGTGGATGGGTGACTTTTTTGGTCAGGACAAGGATGCCATGGAAATCTGATTACTTCCTTTACTTGACATTGGGCCGTTGCTGGAGGCCATCTCCCTCCTTGGTTCTGCACTAGCATGGGAAACCAACGGATTCGTCAGACAGCGCGGTAGTTAAAGCAGCAAGCGCCTGTTTGGTAAAGCATATAATGACTGCGGGTCCTGACAGGTTGCTAGGTGTCCTGAAGGTAGCTCAATCGACACTTAGTTTTAATGTCACGTCTGGTTAAGATGTTTGATAGGAAGTGGACGGAGAATCTTGTAGAACGCAGATACTTTTTGAGGGTCGCAAATAGATTGTTGGCCCGTCAACTGCAGCCCTCATAGCGGTCCCTAAGAGCACCGTCATCACCGCCACTTATATCTCATAGTGCTTTGGACAAACAGGGGCAAGCACTGTCAAATTTAGCACTCCGAGAAATGCGGGGTAGTTAATGTTGCAATGTTACTTTGTGACCAACCGCTGACCTAATGGAAAAGGAATATCTTTTAGGCAGTTCTTCCGGTGGGGTGGAACATTGACTGCCCGCAACTGACAGTTTCCATTTGAAATCCCGAAGAGCTAGGAGTGGTCGGGCGCCACTCGGTCTTGTCATGCTGGTGCCATGCCCAAAATGCTGCGACACTAAGCCAAAGAATGTTAGTCCGAAAGAGCCTTCGGGGTGCTTCTGCCGCAGATATTTTTTAATATAAACAGACGTGCGAAACATAGGCTGCATTTCAAAAACATTGACTTAACTGTGATAACCGCAGACTCATTTGGACTACTGCGAAGGGAAAACAGAAGACCTCCCCCGAGTAATTCAGTGAGTGAGTAAATTATCCTTATTCACGAAGAGCCAGAGGGCAGGGTTTCCTGAATTTTTCTCTTGCAGGGTAACTTGGATAAATAACCGTAAATGCAACCCCAATACTTTGGCAATCATTTCGGGCAAAATGATACCCCTTACTGTGACCGTCCCATCCTGTTTCTATTAGATGAGATTTCAACTGATGCGGCTGTGATTTTCCATTTGCTAGAGTTTGCCTGAGTTCAGGCACCTGATTACAGAAGTTCCGGCAGCTTGCGGATAAGCTTATAGCAAGAGCGATGGTCTTAATGCGGTTGTTATTCTTTCTGCTTGCCGGTAACCGTTATGACCGTTTGGGTGTCACCTATTTGGCTTTGTACGACTGCAATACTGGCAACCCAAACATTTGACCGGTAAAAGAGAAAGAAAATTGGAAGAGATAGCAGGCTGGTTGTATTTTGACAGGATCGGGATAGTTAGGAGTGCTTGAGCAACGCACAATTGGCGACCGCGCTTGGCGGCTAAATAAGCGATCCGCGGGTAAAACTCTGTGTTCTGCGACAGTATAGCTTGAAGCTTCGATAAACTTACAAGCAAACTGCAAATAAGCATTCAACTGACCAAAAATGCTGTAAAACTGTAGTCTACATAGTGAATACGCAAGTGCGGTCCGATCACAGGCTTTTGCAAGACAACTGCAGAATTAATTTCTTATAGTGGCTCGCGGGTGCAAGGCCAAACCCATAGATCCCGGTCCCCAAAACTGTTTACCTGTCAGTGGAACTGTGGGCTGAAGCGGGAGAAACTGGGGGAAAAGTGGGCGGCACACATTCAGCGGATGAAACAAGAACCATCGGTCCCACCGAGCTAGGGGCGGTTATCTAATTGGCGCGTGTAGGCTGTTGCGGGTTTGGTGAGGTATTCACTACTAAGGGAGGTTAAAGAATGAAGCCCAAATGAATGTCAAGGCTTATTCTGAGTGTGTTTGCTCTGTAAAGTTACAACTTTTCGGGCAGGGTACTTCAAAGGGAGGGCACTCTAAAAATAAAGACGATGGTTTTGAGGGAGTTGTAGGGCTCGAAGATTGTTTCCATTGGACCCTGGGTGAGAAGTGCGGGCTAAACATAAATTACCGCCAAACAGGCGGGGCGCAAAAAGGGTTGACAGCGGGGATTAATCGCCGCTGATGCTTTTTATTTCCAAGGGATATTGGACAACGGCAAGTAAGCATGACGGATGCGGGAGATGAGATGGACCTCGCACTGTTTTGCTAGAAGCTTTGTGCCCGTTCCAGGAAATGTGGCTGCGTGAGAGTACAGAATGCACTTTTTGGCTGCCTTGCTCCGGGGGACCAATATACGTGCAATATAGGTCTGGAAAGTCCACTCACCATGTCTTTCGGAAGAATCAGCGGACCATATTTAAGGCCCGAAATGTTGTTTTTCCGACGGAGGATAGGCGGTATCTAGCCGGAGCCCTAACAATTCGTGACGATGTACTTCGGGTAGTTCACTGCTCTTGCTGATGAAGAATGATCCGCCCGATCAATTGCTTGCTGACGTGCTAGCACCTTCTTCCTCTTTTATGGAAAGATTCCAGTCGGCCGACCACCATCTGGTCTTACTTATAGTCCGTTGCAGGTGCCTTTTTTCTGTACTCCATATAAACTTGTCTCCGTACCTGGCAATGATTGACGGGAAAGACGGAGAGGAGTCGGTGAAGTAGACCAGAAATGAAGGCGGCACAAGAACCGTGCCTTACAACAGTATGGTGAATATTGAAGGCGGGCGATGCCCACTTGGACGACAAAATTGCAGTCAGCAAGAAAGCCACATAGTAACCCTTGTAGACGGTCTAATAACACATACGTCTTCGGGTTATGCAGTGGTGAGGCAAAGAAAACTCCGTCAAGAGTTTTTGTAACGTCTATGAATGTGGCATGTGGAATATCCCTGTCATCATGGGCCTTAGAGAGGTTTTCCATATGCACTGTTTACAGGTTTTGGCTATAGTTTGTTCCCTTACCCAGAAAGGTAGCTGCCATCTTCCAGGCACGCCTGAAAAAGAGCAGTAAATGGGGCGATTTTTACTGTTCTCCATCCCGTTATTACCCCCATACTGATCTTCACCTTTACCATATTACCCTCCTGAATTTGATGAACCCGGCCACTTGAAAACATCCACCTCTTCGTACCAGTCAAATTTTGCGCCCGCCATAGGCACGTTTGATGCATTTAAACATGAATTGACTCGCAAAACGTCACTCATGGTCGGCTCTAGAAAGTTTCGGCGATGGATTACTAGCTCTAATCTAAAGTCCGAAAACTCGCGTTTAGCCCATCTTAATGCACGGTTATGTTCATCAGAGCACAGACACTGCATCTTCAAGACCAATATTTAGTTTTGCGATTTCCACTGCGCCATCTTTGTGTCAATTTGACCTTGCCTTGCGCGTGTCTCTCAAATGTCGAGAAATATACCCAATAAAGGGGCATCCAGTGGAGCAGGAGAGTTGTAGGCTGATCTTTTTTGAACTTTTTTCCTTGGAGCGAACAAGTGGCAAGCCTGGCCGATGAAGTACCGGACTCGGTATTTGAGAGCGTCCAAACGTAAGTCCGTATCTGCGTTCTCTAACTGGCGGCCAGGAGGCTTTTCAGCTTCCAGAACCACTTTTCGCCCTGAATTGCACTTCTGGGCCAGCGAATTAAATGATTGAACAGGAAACCTGCCTAAATATTTTAGCACGTTGACCATATTTACCTATTGACACCCTTTAGAGAGCACTCCAAGTTCGACACATGTTAGGTTTGCCACTGTGCCTTGACTGTGTTATAACTGTGGCTTTCGGCTGATTTTCGTCCGCATATTTGAGATTACCGCCAGTCTGACGCTAAATTCTGCGATTTGCAAAGTTAAAGTCCTGACCACTGGTGGAGAACCTTCACTCGGGTTGTAAGTTTTTGCAAGTCCAGGATTAGGGCATTCCCCAGTAATCAGTAAGGGATGCGCCATATCTTGCGATAACAAACAAGACACAACTTCACTGCCTCCCTCGGCAGATTTTCCTCTCCCTCAAACAGATTTCACAAATATTTTTTCTGCAACTTTGTCTTCCTACTTGGCTGAACCTCTTGGGGCATACTTGTGCTCCATCTGAGGCACCCTGCCTCTCACTTTGCCCCCGTTATTTTGCATCATATCTGATCTCACCCAATTAGAAACTACGAAAGTTACCGTTTCTGTGTCTAGGATAAGATTTCTTCTGAATTCTTAGGGCGCAGCAGGTCCTGATGGAATACACCCTAAAATGCACTAGATAGCCGTGAATGCCCTGTCAGTCCCCTGAAAGCATCCTTTTGGCAGGCTCTTATTCTCAGGTTGTATCTGGATGGTAACGCTCGTCTCTTAAACCTTAAAAACGTGGAATCGGTGATCTCCAGATAGCTATAGGTGCATTAGTGTCAGTGATGTCTCATATAACATGTTTAAACGGGTTACTAAAAAGCTAGGCTGACCAATTTGGAAATCATGGCCCTCCGGTCAGCTACCCACATGGTTTCCCACCACGCCGATTGCTAATCACCAGCATGCTGAGCGTGATAAATGGCCCTACTCTTACCTTGAACAGTGGACTTACAACTTATGGAGTCAAGAGTAGCTGACCGCAAGCCTATGCTAAGGTGAGGCGGGGCCTTCTCCATAGACCGAGAATATACGGCGTAACTGGGCCACATCATGCCCTAATTATCAGCTGTCATCACGGCCGCACTCTACCAGGAAGAACGGATCACATGAAATCCACCTCTTTTTCATCTTTGGGGCAGTCCCGCTGGGTTTCTTATCCTGCCCGTTAATTTGTCTCAAACATGAACGGCCCTCAGAAGGTCTATCCAAATTCTGACTGCATCGGCAGACGGTGTGACGATATTGGGTGCAGACCGAAGAGACTTGCAGTTGGCTTTAGATGCAGCATAATGCTGATGTGCTAACCGTGGTCTTCCCGCAAACGACAATGAATTCCTCCCGGTGACCTTCGGTAGGGCGTCGAACCGCCCATTTCAGATCAACGGATCTTCAGGAACCTCCAAGCTACGGGGTTTTCAGTATATTTCCTTCTATGCTGACCGAGGAAAGTCCAGCCAATCTGGCTTTCAGGTGATGTACATCACGGCAAGCCTCTTTTGTATTTTATCGAAGGCTGTTTCTTTCTTCAATATGGAATCCAGTCTCAGAAAATGCCAGGAGGAGAGTGCACAGTGGCATCAACCGGGACCTAAACCTAATGGAGGGGACACAAAGAGATCGAAAAACTTGTTTACGGGCTCCAACCCACCCAGTCACCTTTCATCTGACGAAACACAGTCTCTTATCTCGACACCAAGCTTTTTGATCGATCTTCCCCCCTCATAAAACCCGTCTCCTTGGACCTATTAGAACGAATTCTCTCTTGTTCCACCAAGTGTCATTGAAGGGCTGCGATGAGAAAGTTTTGAAGACCAGTCCTTGCACACTTATCCGGCAAAAAGTTGCCACCCGTAAGGTTATACCCCTCCGGAACAATGTCTCCAAAGAAGTGGTTGATACAATGACGAGAATTATATCTCGCCCGGATCGGTACCTGTGTCTGGTTCCCGCGCTTTATCCACCCTAGTTGATAATTCACTTAGACGGATAGCCGGGAGTCAGTTATACCTCATTTCCTGAAATTTTGTCCCGCGTTTTTAAAGGCAAATCGCAGAGTATATACCTGAAGAGAGCAAAACTCCTGTACCCAATGCGCATACGTTTTCGGAGATCTTCCGCCTTCTCCTGTTTGTGATCCAGTGTCTGTCCATGTTAGAAGTGGGAGGATTGTAGCTTTGCCCCTGGCGATCGTACCATTGGCACGTATGTTTGATTTTCTTAATGGTGCTCTTCTATTTCATGCTGCTGGTGACCATTAATCTTCCTTCAAATGTATCTGATGCGAGTGAAAGGCAAGGCGAAAATCCGAAAACAGCTGGGCTTTTGAGTCTCGAGCCTGAGAAATTGCCCGCCCGGGAGATAGTTTGTGTTCAGGTCTAAAGCAAGAGGGTCTATTTGCCTCGAACGCGGGCGACATTGAGAAATTTCAAGACTGGAAATGGCCTGAACATTTTAGAGCAGGTTCGAGGGTTAGCAGCGCGAATGGTAAGAAGAAAAGTAGGGAAGGGATGCCGGATAATAATGCAAGATATGAATCATTTTGCTAAAGTTTTGAGTAGCGAGGGAGGTACTGTTTCAAAGTTTAAGGTAGTAAAATGTTGGCTGGAAGTGACGCAGCGGATATATATAAGAGATCTGTGGAGCTGAAAAGTAAGAACAACGTTACTAGGCTCTGGGAGGTATGACGCCCGCTAGATGTCCAAGCTAGCTTCTTCATTAGCAGGGTGGTTAGCAGGTGAAACTGTGTGATCCAGGGGGTGATGAGAGCGCAACCTGGGAAATCCTTTAAGTCTCTCTTTGACGCAAAATGGCCCGTGGTATTGTCTGAGGTGGAGAATTAGGGGTTAATCATAACAGGAGAGTAGTTTCATGTGGGTGCCTGGCTTATAAAATGTTGAGCTTACAGTAAATATATCAAATTCATGAACAGGTATGCTTGGATGCACGATTAAACGCTACATGGGTATTATAAGTTGCAAGGAAGAGAGCATTGCACAGGTGAGAACAAAAAGCGAAGAAAGGTGGGATTTTCCGAGGAACAGTATTTTTATACGCACCAATGATGTGTATCGCAAGCACAGGATTCAATCGTAGGATGACTGCTGGTGTCAATGCATGTCTGAGGTAGTCGAATTTGACGAGTTTATAAGATCGACACAAAAAATCGCGCCGAGGAAAGCTAAAGAACACAATGAGTAAGGGATGAAAATTGCCAAAACGGACCACAAATGCTAGAAGAAAGAGTATCGGCGGTCGATAGATGTATGATATTAAGACTGAGGATGAAGACGGACGTCAGTTATTTTACCGTGGTTCCTGCAGTGAAGAAAACAGTTAAAACCTCTCGGAAATGCGGAAAAACGAGGACAATTGATGAAAAATTACGACAAAACATTGTTTAAGGACATGAAGAAGGGATTCGTCGTCAGCTGCGGGGAGGAGAATGACGAATAATATGGCAAACGTTGGATATTATATCCAATACTGTCAAGCCATTGTGAGATAAAATGGTATCTCTCTGGTTCTCTGGTTTGCTTTCGAGGGCCAAGCTGATGGCAGTTACTGGTATACTGGTAGCCGCGTGTGTCGAAGGAAATTTGGGGCCATGTTCACGGTAGATAAAGTTGGTGGTACCCTACACAGGGGTCTGTGTATTGGTGCCTTCGTGGCGATAGACAATTTCTGTGGTGGGCATGTTAGTCAACACGGCGGTAAAGCTGTGCAATTTGGAGGACTGGTCCGCTCATAGCTGGTAGGCATTGGGGGTCCTTATGTGACCCCGGTTTCTAGACAGAAATGCAACAGGGTCCTTAGTTTGCAGTGTTCCCTTTATCAGGGCCGGTGGAGCAGTTGATTTTTGTCCATCCTGGGATAATTAATCTAAACCTTGAGTCCATTTTATTTCGCGGCGTGTGGAGTCGCGTGAGGATGAGGCCAGAAACTGGGAAATAGCTGAAAGTTGTTGAGTCGGTTGGGATAAAACTTCCAGCGTTATACTAATTTATATGGAATCGGTCAATCAGTATTTTACGACGGGCATATAGGCTTGCTAAATTTGAGTGTAAGGGTCTCTTAAAAGGTTTTAAATTCGTTTTTAAAGGTAGCGGAGGCGAGAGAAATCATCCCTGCTCGTCGGGGTAGATTATTCCATGGGAATAATATTTGATGATAAAGAACGTTTTCTTAACTGCTGTCATTGGTTTGAGAAATTGCATCAAGAAATGAGATATAGGAATAGTTACTCCTCACTTGCAGCGCGGAGACACCTACGATTTTATGACTAATCTTAACAAAAGGTGGAGCTTAATTTAAACTTGGTGCAGCCATGGAAGATCGAGGTGTAGGGTTTGCGACGTTCCATGTAGTTTGCCGATGGAAAATATCCAGGAAGTAGCTTTCTAAATATTCCTGGCACATTCTTACCCGCGATTCTTTCATTCTGCCTCATGCTGGAGCACACGGTGGAACAGCAATCAACAAGAGGTCTTGCAAGTTTTTGCTTTTAATGTCTTGAAAATCCCTCGTGGAAAACTTCTCTCCATGCGACCGAGGCAGGAATTTTCTACTTTCATTTGTGGTGAAGACTATCCCGCTATAAGGAGGAGACAAAGCAGATGGCAAGGATAGCGATGTCATTTTTCCCATGCCACCGGGGGAAATCTGGATCCTCATTTGGTCCTCTTGGTCGTTTCCGTCCTGTGTCAATTGTACTGAACTGGCTGGGCGGAGATTAGGCCAAGTGCTTTTATTCCTCGATTTACTGATAAAGAGAACTCCAAACGACACAAGCAGCGTTGAGTTGGAATAACTAATTGGCAGGATCAACCATGCCGTCGTAGGCAAGCAACTGACACATTAAGGATAACAGTCAACAACAAGTACACCGGGAGGTTCTTGGTGATAGATAAAAGTAGGCCGCTGGCCTTGGGGCTTTTGACTTTGTGGGATAAAGAAAGAGGAAGGCATTACATGGATCGCCACTGGGGTCAGTTTTGAGCAATAACAGACTTATTTGCTTCACTTCAAAGAACGAAGCGGAATGGGCCACCACCAGGATGAAGTAGCACCGCGATATCCAGAAAGAGAAACCAAAAGGCATTTATGGGTTACGATGGTATACCCGGTTACTAAGTTCACCTGAGATACAAAATAGACAGGAGGGAGAAGTCAGGGGTCCAGCGACA
Organism: Fasciolopsis buskii; assembly: GCA_008360955.1. Classification (NCBI taxonomy): domain Eukaryota; kingdom Metazoa; phylum Platyhelminthes; class Trematoda; order Plagiorchiida; family Fasciolidae; genus Fasciolopsis; species Fasciolopsis buskii. Next base: position 12,792 of record LUCM01007480.1, read on the forward strand.
AAGCCCAAATCCCGGGAGAGGCCGGTCAATGGGGCCACAAAAACAGCCGCAAAGCATTTTGCAATTACACGCAACCTAAGGCAGCTTTACAGGAGATTGTGAGCGGAGTAAAATATCACCTGGGAATTGGACCAACTGTCCGTCGAAATTTTCCCAAATAGTATACGGGCTGGATCAAGGAGCACCAGGAAAAACTCTGAGTAACGCCACTCCCACGGTAATGTCGAGCGAGTGGATGACGGAGAAGGAAGTGCAAAATAGCCCGAGGTCAATGGACGCACCAGAGGCGATATGGCCTGATGGGATCCACCCAGCGACAGCAAACATGCTGGCAAAGATCTCGGCGGAAACCTTCACGCGGCTTCTTGATGCATGACTGAATGGAGGGCGACTTCCTGACTACTGGTCAACGTCGGCAGTCGTGCCACAGCGTAAAGGGCAACGGATTTAAATGTGGCAGCTACAAACCAGTGAATATGATATCCAATATAACGGAAACCTTTGAATGGGTCTTATACAACAGAATTAGTAATTATCTTGGGGGAAACAGTCTTTCAAATGTAGACTAACACGATTTTTGACACAAACATTCATGTTTGGCCAACCTGATTTGTTTCATGGAAAAAGCAGCAGTTAAGACGGATAGGCGAGAAAGGACAGATGTTTGATATCTACACCCCCAAAGACCTTCGATTCCTTGAACAAAAGCGGAGGCTTTCGAGGTGAAAAACTGGATTGTACTAAGTGTGGAGGTCGGATCTCTCGGGATAAGAGTCCGTGGATGTCTATCAGACTGGGGCCCACTGCAAAGCAGGGTGCCTCAGGGGTCTGCCTCAGAACCACTGCTATTCCCGAAGAATGTCAGTATTATAACCGACAGGCTAGAAAATACGTGGCTTGTGTTTGCAGATGACATGAAACTAGTAGGAATGGCAAATATTGAAGCTATCCGGATAGATCTGCATGGAGTTTACCGTTAATCCGTGAGATGAAGTCTTCCACTGAACTTACGTAGGTGCCAATAGCTCACGGGGGAGAAGCCGGCACTACACACTACATGAATCTTCCCGGGCACCGGATCATGACGGAACAAACGGATTGTCCAAGGAGTATCTGAGTATTGGTGTATAGTAGCACCGATCTTTTGCAGAAAACCGGTTATTATCGGACACCACTTTCCCCAGGATTTACTTTGACGTTCAGTATCCCTTATGTATCATTTATTTGGTTGCATTTGTTTTATCGCACTGGAGATCTGTACGTTTTCATCCCTACCGCATTTTTCGAAAGTTCTCGCTTTCGAATAGTTTTAACCACTAGCATCTCTTTGCTGTGGTTTCCGATCTCGCACGTGGTCTCATCGGAGCCGCATAACCGCCGCCATATATTCAATACCATTTGTCCTTCCGACTGTCAGTTCAGGTCTTCTCTATTCTCTCGACTTGGGGCCTTAGTCAATCGCAGTGTCCGAGTCAAATAGAAAACATGTTTGGGGCCTCACTCCTAACGTTATCCGCGTTGGTGGGGCCGCTCTGAAAAGTTGGCAAAGGGGGTGATTTTGTGAATTCCAGATGCTCTTTCCTTCTTACTTTTGCATTCTATATATTTATTCGATATACCACCACAACTATGTCCGGGGAGCCAAAGAGCTGTAAAACACAGATCCTACTACCACGTCTGACACATATAGACCAGTGGCATTCAACCCGCGTAACCTGCACGTTGGGGCTGCAGCTCAGGGCACGTGGGACCACTCATAACACGAAGGAAGTTGTATACCTCTTGGAGTCCCTTATCGCCAATATTATGACATCGGAGACGGACCTCCTACTAAACACACCAAAGGAGCAGCTATGGGAAAGGCTTAAAGGGGCTTTGTTACAACATCACCCCTCTTTGATAGGGGAGCCTTTGCGGCAGCTGCTGGTACGAAATCCTATTAGCGACACAAATCTAGTCAAGATCTGTAAGGTCTGCCCCTTGCTGGCTGTGTTGGTGGGGGCTCTGAGATTGTCTGATAACTACGACCGAAGTCATTATCAGTCCACTTCCAATCTATGGTTACGGTCCTGCTAGGAGACTCGTCTTTGGACAGAGAAGGCTTCGTCACCAACAATGTTGTCGCAGTGCCGCCGACCCCATCGGCACGATATCGCGCAATCTTCTGCGTGTGCCTAGAGAACAGTCGCCAGAAAGGTACCATGATTCTTCATCGATCCGTAAACGCCATGCACTTAAAGACACAGTATGTGTCTCGACACCTGCTCGTGTTGCACGTAAATCTCTACCCGCACGAGCTTCTGAATCAGCCCGTGTTTGCCTTTCCTTAGCCTCGTCGCTCCCAGGGGCTGGCAGGTGAAACCAAGCGGTTCTTGCTGGCATCATCATCGCACAGAAATGTCGTCAACAGTGTTCCTTAGCAAAGGAAACGCCACGGCTTGCGAGTAAATGTGGCCGTACTCTCCAGAAACGGATCCCAGATCGGTCGTCAGTTTTACGTACACGACCGCCGTGCAAACGCCGAGTTTATGATCATTACCGGAGGCTGAATATCTGCCATGCATAACTGTCACGCCAAGCCATGAACATCATTGCCTCGGCCGTCGGCTGCGAAAGGCACGTCCATTTACATTTACGACACGAGAGGGCTGGATGTTTGCCCTAGTTGAAGATTACGATATCTGCGAGCTTTCGTAGTTTCTACTAGCCACCCAGGTTTACTAGAAATCGCTCATCTGCAACGCCATATATTATTCACTGCCTCGTATATGCTGCAACTGACTGGTCACCCATAGGACAATGAACTTATGGGTTTAGAAACACGCATAGATGGAAACCAAACCGCTGCTATATTCCATAACTTCACGAATGAATTCCAATCAGTTTATCAAAGCACCTTCATTAACTAAAATGTTCTGAGGGATAGATCCCGTGATTACTTGTGTGACGCACCACAGAGTCGCTGGCGGACCACCGGTCGCGGCTCGACTCCGTGGAATTGTAGCGGATAATCCAGGATTCGGTAAAAGTTAGTTGAAAACTTTACTCGCTGATGGTGTTGCTCTTCCCTCTTACAGTCTTTGGAAGCCGCCGCTGCACATGGCTTCAAAGAAAGATGTCATGGGCTGGCTAGCATACAGCGGCTATCCTGCGCTCAACCCAGCCGCTCATCTCTATACTTACACAGGGCATCAGCGTCCAAGCAATGGATAGCCAAAGTGGCATCTGAAATTCAAATATAATTGACTCGTAAGTTCCAAGATGATGGAATATGTAATTATTCAATGTACAAGCGCAAACAAACCTCAAGTGTGCAATCATAGACACTCGAAACGAGAGCCGATACCACTGTACAAAACATGCGCTTGGCTCACATGAGATCCGAAACAGCGACGGTCCAACTCGCGCGACGAGGGCGAGCAAACAAAATTTCAAGCAAACAAAAACAAGTCCAAGGTAAAGCACAAAGATCTTTTGTATGACCGTGGTCTCGTGAATCTTGATGCTCAAGCCAAATTTGCCGGACGGCTGCGCTGCGCTTTTCCTCGTCGTGAGTTTTCATGGTAAGTATTTTTATTTAACTGGTGTTATTCTGACATTATTAACAGAGTTAAAACCACCTTTCCAGAGAGAAAAGTCAGCGTAATTTTTAGGAATATCAAATACGGAATCACTCATGGCTTAATTATTATGCCACTATTCTGTCTATGCTTCACTTTTCACATAGTCAGCCCTGATCTGACCTCAGTTCAAATGATATTGTACAGTGTGGGTCAAATCCCATCTGTCTGTTTTTGTTTCCAAGACAAACCAGTGGGCCTGTCTACTCACATTTTTCTCTACAAGTCTCCGGAAGTTTCAGAGGCATCCTACTGTTTAGGCTTGTCGTGCGACTGGACATGTCTTACTGTGACCAGTGTTTTCAACGATCGTTATCTGTAGTAGGGTACTATTGGCCTGATGGTTTACCTTCCAGACCATTCCGCGAAAACAGAATCTGCACAGAGGAACCTCCGAACTTCTAAGGAGAAATTGGCAAATAACCGTGGTATGAGATTTCGGTAGAAACGACGGACTGAAGGGGCAGCAAAAAATTGGCATCTGGACAAACAGATCGAATTGGCAGGAAGAACAACGGACAAGTGGATTGAAAACCAGTGGAAACGGAGGCCAAACTGTCAGTCGATAAAAAATAGCAAAATCCGGTACATGAGAATTAATGAATGAGCGAACGGACGAATGGAGACAAGATTAAGCGCGAGACGTTATCCAAAAGGCACTGCTTGGGACACGCAGTGAGCCAGAATGGAGAGCTGGGTAATTTTCAAAATAAGTGTGCCATGCACAACTGAGTATCGCGATGCGATAAACATTAGACTCCTGACCAGATCAAACCGGGATGGTGGAGTTCTATGCCTAGCTATCAGTGCCATGAGATCTGGAAAGGAGGGGAGAAAGAGAGTTGGACAGTCTAGGTTGCAGAGCATGGAGGGCAGATTCACAGAGTTCATTTGTTTGACAAATGAAACCACATGATACATAGACTAGTTCAACTTCATTCAGGAAGGAAGAAAAGAAAACGCAGAGGAGGGAGTGTGTGTGTTTGGGTGGTACCTAGTGAATAACGTGAGAAGTAGAGGTGAGCGTTGACGAGTGGAGAATGGGCAAAGGAAGTAGAGTTGGACGGAGTGTGAAACGAAGTATCATCCATGGGTTTCAAACGGCGGGGTGGACTGCATGTTTTCTCTTTTATTACACACTGTAATGTGGAAAGACTGTACAAAAGAGGATTTTGTCAGTTGATCATAAGTAGGCAACGGAGCGATAAGGACATGCAAGTCAATTATTAATCAGTCAGGCAGTTAGTGATTACAATCGTGAAACAGAAACCCATGCTCGGAGGGAATAGGTGAAGTTCAACGGGCGAGTAGGAGGTTGAGAACTGGGAGCAGTATAATGAGAAGACCTGGAATTAGAGTTTAATTAGTTTTTTACCTGACGGGAAGACAATTGATCAGCAGGTTCCAGAGAATCGTTGCTCTCTCTCTCACACACTGCCGGGTCAACGAACGAGTATGACAAACCGCAGTTGTAAAAATGGAGTAGAAAAACAATGGTAATTGTCGCGTTCTAGTCTGTAACGGTATAACCGATGTTCGACCAGTTCCCGAGAAAATTCAAATCAATGAACATTTAGAGAATCCTTAACGCCATTGAGCGTGTCAAATGGACGGAATAATGGATATTGTAACTCCTGTTTCGAATGGGCAAATAGGCTAGACAGAAAACACAAAGTTCGCATGGTGCGACCGGGGATGTGGGAGGGAGGGAGACAGAGAAAGAACGCTGAGAATTAATCAGTGTACGTAAAAAAATGCGTGGAGTGAGCAATGTTTTTGCCTGAACACGCCCAGTTCCTAAACAACATTGGTGATACCGTAGGCGGACGACAGTTGTTGTAGTGGCGGAACATAGGCGACGGAAGGAATGCCACTGTGTTGTTCTGGTGTGTGGGCAGAGGTGTGCGTGTGTGCGCGGAGAAAGAATCGAGAACATGCTGTCTCTAAATACCATAGATCTTATACTAACTAAAGATAATTGTTGCCCAATGAGCATTCTCTTCGTCTTTCCGCGTACATTCTCTTGTTTTACACTTTCTGCATTACAGTTGCGAGGGTAAGAAAGGGCGAATGAAAATGAAAAAA
>LUCM01007480.1:20496-31703 GCA_008360955.1 Fasciolopsis buskii
ACCTCCATCATCAAACAACTTTGAGCTCCTTTAGCTCACCAAGGTGTTGGGACAAATTGCATCTATCCATGGAGAAACGAAACTGATAGCAGACTTCAATACGCCCAAGATTTGCTGGTCCACTAAGACTGCCCCTTTGCAGCTCTTGAATTTTGTTCGTTAAACCCATGCAGGAGACTGGATGCGGCATATCATTAACCTGGTAGTGGCCACAATATGGTCTCCTGCTTCCATCATATTCGTCTCAGACCTCGAACATCTGCAACCACAACCCGGTCCGTGAGCGTCTCTTACAAATCAGCGAACTGGGCTGGTTTGACTACCGCTCTCCGAGGCCTTGACTGATATGATTTATTCCCCTCGGCTGGCTTCCAATAAGCAGCCGACGTGATATACGCAGACGTGCACGCAATTACTAACAACCTCACTCCTCACAGAGCTCAACTCCTGCCAATGAGAATAGGCGAAATCTGTGAACATGAAAACAAGATTCCTAAACCGCACAATAATTACAAACAGATCTTGGGCTTTCCTGTATTAAAGAGGATAAACCGACTTTAAAACAACCTTCTTGCTGCATCCGAGGACCAGCCTTTTAAGCAGGAGCAAGATGCTGTTCGACAACCTAATTCCGGCCTGCATGTGGCCAGAATTCTGCGGTTTTGCGCTATTCATATTAAATCAAATACCCCTGTGTACTTTTTATACAACAGCCAGCAGCTCGATGATCCGAAGTAAATTGCTGATGTTTTTAATTCATAATTCACGTACATCCTCACCACTGACATCATCAACTCACCAACCCTCTCCAGGCTAACGGATCAAACACTTTATCCCATCTTGTGTAATACGGAGAAAACAGCAAAGGCCCTCACCCTCATCAAACCAACTTACCGACCTGGATCAGACGATGTTCTCCCTGTCTCATTGCGCTTCGGCAAACCCGACATAGCGCTTCTATTGGCAAACTATTTAATGCCTCCATGTAAACGCGGGTATTTCCTGTTCAGTGGAAAGTCTCTATCATTATTACTCTCCACAAAGTGGGCCACTGTACGACCCACAGGAGTATCGCCCAATAAACCGCACACTCGCCTCGACCAGACTCGTGGAGAGGATTTTAAAGAACCAGCTTATTGGCTTTCTCGCGACCAATGACTTAATTTTTGATCTCCAGCATGGTTTTATTAATTACAGATCCTGTGCCTCATGCCACTTTGAAATTAATGGTCTGGTCACTTGAAATGCCGATAACAGATGGACCATTATAAAAATTTTCCCTGACAGGACCAAGGCGTTTGATCGCGTGCCCCATGAACGATTGTTACCAGAAGTCAAATCCTTCGAGTTGGTAGGTCCGCTTTTCTCTTCGCTAACTTCCCAAATCAGTGACCGCTCTCAAGTCGTCAGTATCAACTGCACCACATAACAACCCCAACCAGTCACCAACGGTGTAATACAATGCAGTGTATTCGGCCCCTGCCCTACGCAAATGGCGTATTTCGAGCAATACGCCGCAGCCCACCTTTCCAATTTACCAACGAAATCAAGCTAGTCTACTCTTTTGAGCCATCTTTCTCACTGCAAGCCATGGCAAACATCATGGAAAGTTTGAACTCACCAGACGAGTGGTGTGGGTAGTGGGCGATAAAATCCTCCAAAATTAAAGGCGGTATCCTGGACTATTGGTATCACGTTCCCTGGTGCACTCATTGTAATCGGTCTGAATAAGACACAGCCAACTATCGTGTTCTTACTGCTCTTCACCTACTCAGTCTGACATTTCCATCCATTACCTGACGCTCTTGAAGTTCGGGCACTTCAGAAATACTTCGAAATCCGCCATTGAGCTCCGGTCAGGTTCTGCGTCAGCGATGTGTGCATTTAGTGCGCAGGGTTACTTTTATGCTTCGGAGCCACAAGGGACCTAATTTCAGCGACTCACAGCGTTCCATGTAATTTAGGCTTGTAGAGTATCCGATCAATTGCTAGGTAAATGCACGCTGGAAGTTTTCAATTACCACTCTGTTGCACAGCCTCATGTTAGAATAGATAAGAGAGTGATACTCCGGAACGTGTCTGACGCGGGTCCTAAAAAGATGTAGTTTGCTTTCGTTCAACTTCAGAGTTCGGTGTTACAGCCCCGTTAATTTATTTGCTTTCGCCACTTGTGCGAGAGCATCCTACGAAAAGTTTAAGGTGCAGGAATAATTTAGGCTTAGGTGGCGAACTTGGCAGTTAACTGGGGATGGTTTGGGTTCCAAGCTTGAGGTTTCTTTGGGGTATAACGCATTTGTACCCCATGATGCCACGTTTTTCAGCGGAGAATCTCATCATCCAGTCGTTTGCCCAGGAGTTGAGTGACACCAAGTCTTGCGATATGTTACTTATGGTGCATTCTAAAGCTTCAGGGAGAAAGGCGTACACAATTTTGATATTGTCCGCGAATAGAAACGGGGTGCCGTTACGAATAACATCCAAGACATCGTCGACGTATAACAGGAAGAGCAGCGGGTCCAGAACGCTGCCTTGGATCATACCACTGGACACCATTCTAGGTTCAGATATTAAGCCATTTACTTGCACTGTCTGCTTTCTAAATGACAGATAAGATAAAAACCATGACAGCATCGGATCAACAATACCGTAGGATGTCATTTTAATTAGCAACCTAGGGTGGGACATTATCAGAAGCTTTCGTCGTTTCTAAAACATAACTACAGCTGACCTCCCACCGCTCAGGGCCTCAGTGATAGCGTTCAGGCTGTCATTCATGCAAGTAGCGCAGGATTTCTTACGAAGGAAGCCATGCTGTCCACGGTTAGTAGGTTCATCTTTCAGAAGGTAGGCTATAAGACTGTTCTTAATCAGACGTTCCATAATTCTGAAAATTATAGGGGCAGTTTGCGGGGTGACAGCGTGTACTCTTTTGTGAACCGGTATAATCACAAATGTTTTCCACTGTGACGGACAGGTGCGGCACTGAATGGATAAGCTGAAGATGTTTGCTAACAAAATTGGGATTTCGCTCCCACCTAATGCGAAGACAGTCTGGGGTAATAATCCAGGTCCAGAGTGATAGCCAATTTTTGGTTTTTACCAACAGCTGGGCTACGTCCCTCGGAAGAAATACAACTGTTGTGTACGACTCTGTAGCCAAGCGTGATTTGCATGAGGTAGAGGGAATGCTGTAGTTTACCAAAGCAGATGCAAAGAATTCACCGAAAGATTCTGCAATCTCCCGCCGGTTGTTTACATAAATGTCGTTTTTGAATGATATACGGAACTCGAAAAGCTGAGTACCCAGAAGTAATTTTGCGTTTGAGCAGTTTTGCCAGTGTTGCGTTTGGGTTCGGCTGGTTTAGGTCTTCCAGCTCCTGCTCTTTATTTCTGCTAATGTTTCTAGAGTTCTATTTAATCGATTAACTTGCAAAAATAATGAAAAATCTCTGGTCTTAGAAAAGGCCCGCCGCAGTTTAGCAAGCTTACAGTTTATTCCGTCACAATAAGTTCTTTTGGGCGGCATGCTTAGAGTGTGGGACGAAGTAATAGTTATATCTGTATATTTCTCGAATACTTTGAGAGGTATGCTTGTTTGCATGATCAAATGTTACAGGGTATTGCAAGTCACATCGAAAAACCAAATAAACATTTGGGTGCAAAATGAGGGAAAATAGCAAAGCTGGCATACAAAGAGAAACGAGGTGTTTATGCACACCAATAATGCGAATCGCAGCCACAGAGTTCATTTGGAAGATGGCGTCGGGTGTGGAGATGTCTTCAGTATTCGAATTTGACTGGTCTGTAAAATGGACATGAATGTTAAGCTATCATGAAGGAAGTCTCCAAAGGCCTTCATTGAAGGGTAAAAATTGTGAAAAACGGACCAAAACAGCTGACGGGGAGAGTACTGATGGCCGATAGAAACCCTGCATTAAACGGATATGAAAAAGAACGTCGGTCATTTTACCATGGATCCTGGAACCAAGACAACAGTTAGGAGCCATTTGAAAGTGCGGAGGGAAGAAGAACACTGGTGAAGAGTTTTGGCTGACCCTTGTTTGAAGACATGACGGATGTAAACGTCGTCGGCACTGAGGACAGTGAAGATTGATATGATATGTGTTGAATATCATATCTGACGCTGGTAATCCAGTGTGAAACAAAAATGGCATTAACGCACTTGTGCGGGTTGGAGTAAAATTGGTCAGCGACCGGTTGTTCTTCTGTTGGTAGATAAATGCCTCCCAACCGGAATTACAAACAAAAATAGGTAGACCATTCCAGTCAGCTTCGAAATACGGCCTTAGGTTAGGTGAGGGGTGCCCATTCAGAATGAAAGTGTAAATCAACAGCTAACAGGCAGATGATCATATCTAGGTGGACGTTTAGTCATGTGTTAAGCCCATCGTAAGTATCATGTCAAGAACATTGAGGTCCTTTTTGGACTAGTTACGTGTTGGGTCCAGCCACCATGATGAATGCTTTCAAGGAAGGGGAGTAGATTATTTTGGAGAGGAAAGGGTGGATCATCGCCTGCCAAGTGCATTGAAATCTCCAGCAAGAAGCTTGGGACCTGGTAGGTCAGAAGCAGTGTTTACTCGTTGTGTTATCAATAAAAATCGTTTTGTCAAGAACCAGAGGGCGGCAGACGCATCCAACAAGAAGGCCTTCATTGCCCATTTCGGCTCTAATCCCAACGCAATCTTGGATGGTGTGTACCATGGAATCCTTGTACAGAGCAGCTGGTATAGATTCTCCGACATAGACAAGGCAGCTGCCTCCAAGCTGGGCTTCGCGGCTTTTCCTGACGGACTTATACCCGGGAGTTATTATGGCGCTGTCAGGAGTGTGGTTATTGAGCTGCGTCTCGGTGATAAGCACAGAAGCAAAGCTTGACGAGAATGTGAGAAGACGGATATATGTGACTTTTTAACATGCAGCGTGCATTTAAAAATAGTGCCCAAAATTCTCTTGAACAGTCCTTCCCGCTGACTGGTGTCATGGAGAATGAGGCTCGGTTTCTTATTTGTTGACCGTCTTGGGGAGTATCAACGGTCCCAGTTTCAACCAGTTTTGTTTTATTGGGAACCTGCTTTATCTGGAGAAGTGTTGAATCATTTGAGCGGGGAATCGTCTGCCCAGGGCAGCATGACTGGCCAGTTTAGCATGACCTCTGGTGAGTGGTTCACTCGTGGGCCGAGGTAATGTAATCCGTCCGCATTGCATTCAGTCACCTGGGACATTTACGACGTGGTCATGTTTGCCACCCCAAATTTTGTTGCATGGGTCATATGCATGGGAGGTAGGGCAGGGGGTAGTTTAGGGAGAAAATAGGGTTTGGCGAAATGGCACAGATTTGTGAAATGAGACTTGTTAGGGTATATGGGAGGCACCGGTAAGCAGAGGGGGGCAGTAAACTTAGTCTGTATTTCATACTGTTTTCGAGTTGGAAGTACACTTTATTCTGTTGTATGCTGGGCGGAATCCATTGAGCTTGTTGTGGGGCTAGGTGCAACGGGATGGAGTGATACCTGAGGGCATCCGCAGAAGCTGGAGGGATGCGAGTTTAGCCAAATAGTTGTCCATGTAAGGGAAACTGTGTAGCTATTTCGGGGTGTGAAAAGCATAAAGCAGAGGACTTGAAGGACCTAGTCTGCCTTGGATATCTTGATAGGTATGAAATTCTAGGGGTTGTTGGTTCATTTAATTAATTGGTGCTGCACTTTGGGCCATCTTTTCTTAGGTGTGTAGTACGAGGTGCTTGCTGTGGCCTCTTAGGCGTAGATAGGGCCGGTAGCTTCCCTTTCGGCGACAACTTTGAGGTGTATTGGGTGGGTTGGGATCTAGGTATGAGAGGAACAATAGGACCAGCTTTGGGGCCGGCGGGTAGAGTAGGCAGGCTGGATGCTCTAACCATACCGACCACCTCATCTGCGGACTTCCGCCAGGATATCGCCTCAACCAGCCTCCTTTCCTCCGACCCACCTCCCTCTTGCCCTACCACCCCAGAGTATTTCCCATCCTGCTCTTCGTGCACAACCCAAATTGAGGTAGCCAACAGGACCATTTAGTCCCTATTATCCCTTCTGTGCCCCAAAACCCCAGGAATGTCAACTTGTTCATTAGAAAACCCTCCAGTACTACTGTCACTGTTTTCATGGGGGCAAATTTCTCTGAGGCTGAACGTCACGAGGCCAGACTACATTATCCCGGTCAATATACTAACCACTCGTCTAACCCGTCTGACGGAGTATTTACTGTCTACTTCCAGTTATCATTTAATGATGTATCAAAACAAAAACCCTGGGCCGAAGCTCCCACATTCTTACGATGGTCCACCCTGCCAACTGAAGAAGATCGAAAATGAGAGGCAGAGAAATCTTAAAATTGATTGAAAGTAAAATGATCATTCTTTTCTAGATTTTCAATAAACGGGAAGACGAAGTTCACACACCGTGATACCCGTCAGTAGCAAGGGCACCTCTGCCACTAGTGACCTGCATGTTGTCTCTTTGATGTGGGAGGTTTTGTGTTTTTGGCAGTGGGTTATGGAAGTAGTCATTCCAGAAGTACTAACAGCAGTGCTACGGTTAGTAGTTATCAATCAATGGATAGGTACGCAGGGCGGTCATTGGTGTGGTTTTGGTTTGTTCCTGGTCTCCTCTGGGCGGGTACTGGAGCGCTCCATCTGAACAGTAGCTTCCTAACAGGGATAAGTAACAAGCGCGTAGGATAGGGTGAAGCTTACCCCAACAAAGCCTGCGCCGCATCTGGTTAACCGGCGCCCAGGTCATCAGCCAGCTTAGAGAAGAGCCCGAGAGGGGCAGTCTGGAATCTTTCAACTGGCGCATTGGTGAATAAACAAAATGAAACTAGTGTTAGTAGCCGGTTTATTACAAGAATCTTGGAGTTCAGGTGACTCTTGAAGTGCGCGGAGGGACGGAGTCTTTCGATTACAGGGACGGATGCTGCAAAATTTCCATCCATTCCCTGTACATCACATGGCTCATTTAGTCCTAGGCTGCGTGATCCTTATTCCTAAAATGTTTCTCTTTCAAATTTTGACTCCTCCGCAGAAGTATATTCAAATGGTTTGATAGCATGGCTATCAAAATGGTTATAAAATAAATATCACAATTTGCTCTATTTGTGTAACTCGCCTGGCTTAGGGGCCCGCTGTACAAGCGACGGCAGATCATCTATAACTGACTATGTATGAGCTGCCACCGACGCTGCTATCTCGGAATGCCGGGAAAGAGCACGCTGAGATGGGTCGCAGACGCCCGAGTGGACCTGCTGCTAGGATAGGAGCTACCACGGGAGGTCTTTAAGAGGTGAGGAGGGAGAAACACGAGAAGGCCAGGACCAGTAATTTGCTTGAATTGGATGATTGCAACTTACCCCACATATTAGTTTCAATAGGCGTGAATGGTTAATTAAGAAAGAAGAACAACGGCAGTTGTTCTAGACTTCAGCATACTTACCAGTGGTGCGACTGGGAGGACAGGGACAATTTGAAAACTACGGGGTGGATGGTATAGCGTAAGTGGAGGATTCTGTGCTCCACTTCCCCAGATTGCTCAACAGTGCAGCCAGATGCTCATGTATCGAACAAGGGCGGTGTGGGTCTGGAGAGATGGCACCGTAGAAGATGGCCAAATTCTTTGCAGGCCGATTTCGCTTTTGTTGCTGGGTTCAAACGAAGTCCGGCAGAATCATTTTTTCCCCAAGAGTGGAATAAATGATCTCACATAGATGCTTCGCATAGTTCCTCCGTCGGTTTCCCCCGTATTCGGCAATGCTAAGGTAAATATGCTGCGGTCATCTGGCGTTTTGCATGTAGGGACTAAAGAAAAACAAAATGGGGATAATCAAGCATATGAAGGATGGTGCCTTATGCCGTAGAGCACAGACTTGTACGCGAGACTCCGTCATCTTCAACTGCGTACCTCCTTTTCATTAAAGAGTCTCACTTGAAACTTGCTACTTTGAACTGATTTGTTGCGTAAAAAAATTAGGTAGCCTGCTTGACGTGGACAGTTCTCTTCTATGAAAATGTGCTAGGTATTTAACGGACACAAAGTTAACGAGATTCGAGTAAGCAGGCGAGTGGGGAGCAAGCTGCGTAGATAGGAAGAATAAAAGAAATGTCCAATGTGTTCTCGGATTGTATGTCTGCGAGGCGAGCAACTAGTTGCGATAATACTCGGCACAGAGGCAGAATACCTTATGTTGTCTGAGTAAGTAAACGGTGGAGGAATTTGGGCAAAGGATCCTGGGATGGAGCAAGATAAAAAGAAATTCACTGTGGTATAACGCGGCATGCAATCCAGCATCGCGGGCCATAATATTATGTGATTTTGCCGGCAGAGATATACGTTTTGAAGCCAGTAATTTGGTATATATTAAAACCATAAACCAATATCGCACGCCCGAGTCTCTGAGAGATACTGATAGTACATAAGAATAAGAGTTGGTGCCGCCAACAGTCTCCGGACTTTGATTTTTATTCGACGATAGACGATGATAGGAGACACAGATTTTGGGGAAGTGAATTCCGCAAGGTAAAACATTTACCACTGAAAAATTTTACTCTCATGTATATCAGTTGTATATCAGTTGTGACAACCAGCCTAATGTTTCGAAGGAAGTGAGGAGTTGGATTTTTGAAACGAGGGACTAAAATGCAGCTGCTGCCGTTGATTGGACCATTAAAGAACATTGAGTCTTCCTTCGCATTCCTTCATTCTGGAATAGATTTAGTTACAATAGTCTGGAATGAGCTTCACATATGTTTTGAAGAGGTCCAGTTTAATCTGGTTTAGTCCAAAGGTCCTGTGCAAAACCGAACTATTTTATTAAATTTCGTGACTCTATTGGCTGCGCGTTCCGAAAATTTGAAGCTGCAGGAGTAGCTTAGAAAGAAGAATCAAACCCTGCTGCTAATGGGGATGAGTTGACTTTGACTTTTAAGCCATCTATGGATGTGATGCACTTGTAGTACAGCGTACGTTTTTCGACTGAGAAATTCGTGGTACATTCGTTGGCCCAAGTGTTGGGAGATATTAAGTCTTGGGTTGTCTCAGCGATAGTGGAGCCTGGAGCCTCACGCCAAAGAGTGTAAATATTTTTGGCGACGTCGGCGGGTAAGGAAAGGAACACCATTTCTAACTAAGTCGAAGACAGCATTTGCATGCAAATGAAACAGCAATGGGCCCATTGAATTGCTTTGGATTACCCTGCTATTTACCGACCTGTACCACCCATTGCAAAAATGAAGTTAATTTCGTTATTCATATCACCACCCGCAATGGCATAACCAGCACCTGCATGATATACTTCCAATTCCTCTTCTCCTATTCGTCGTACTTCCTCTATAATGAAAAAATACCACGCTACAGTCGTGCAAGCTTGACCGACCTCATTAAAATCTTGCTGCCCAATCCTGAGAGTTCGCAGCGCCGTCCAAATGGAGCCCAAAGTTTACGGTCACTTGTTTCCTCATCACAAAGATTTCTGCCTGTTTCTCTCGTATTTTGTCTATCATAAATGTATTCCCTTTTGGACGAAACTTGGTTTTTATCTGACTGCTTCTCCATAGGTTTCTCCATTACATTTGTATTTTTGTCATAAGTGTTCATACAGCAAACCATCTCTGTTTTCCTGATACCCAATTTCAGACTTCGTTTCAGCATTGGCGCATACTACCCGGAAACACGCAGTTCCACGCCGAATGAAACTCATCTGTCTTCTGTCTTCACAAATGATTCCGTTCGCCTAATAATTTGGCTTCGGTTCCATAAAACGTATTGTTGAAATTATATTTATGGGGGTTACAGTGCCCATCTCTACCTTTCTTACTCCTCGGACATAGCCAAAACGGTGTGGTATCCCTAATCGGCCCTTGTTTCTGAGTAACCGCTTCTACTCTCATCTTCTTGTTCATCATCAACGCATTCATATACAGGTGGCTTTTGCTCAGTGGCATTAAACTTAGTTCGATGAACCTGAATGACCCGCTGCAGACAAAACTGGGTCTAAATCTTGGATTCTTACTTCCCGGCCTTCGTCAAAATTTTCTTGTCCACTTTAGACGTTTCGGACCTCCCACCTCCCTCGCGACCGCAGAGTTCTATATGGTTTCTTTCTTCCCTTTGTGACAGATTACATCTACCACGCATCTTCCACCATTTCTGGGGTACCAACTACTTGATCACCTATGGACCCTGAATCTCCTACTATGTATATAGTCAGCCCTTAGTGCATCTCCGACTCTCCCAGCTCTTTCCGTATTTGTGTCCACTGCCGTCGTTCACTGATCGTCCTCTCAAGTGTCAATTCATTTTGCTGTTACCCCCGTATGTAAAGAATTTACATGCTAGATCAGCCTGTCCGCCTACCTATGAGCACCCCAACAACGGAATTTGCCGGCAGTATCAATCATGGCTCAGAAACTTCTGTGCTGTACTCGTACTTCTCCGGGTTGTTCCCAAGACTGATTGCCTTCAAATCCCCATCCAGCAGCCGCTTTTTCCTTTTTTTTCACCGGCCGTTCAATTAATAATAATAATAATGAATATTTCTCGATTCGCGAGAGGAGTGCTCAAGTAAAGGCCAAATTTGTACAAGGATAAAGCGGAGGGAAGGTGAATAACAGAGATCAGAAGGGATAAGGAAGAATGTGTCGCCTTGGATTATCCGAGAAGCGCGATCAGAATCCGCGAAGCGGTATGCAACGCACAAGTATGCCGTTCAAAAATACGAAAGCAACAGATTATTTCGTAAGATAATACAGGGTTTTCTAGGGACGTATGTGAGCAACGGCTGCGGCGCACTTTGCGTTCAAGTACAGTAAACGTCCATATGGGACGCAAAACTTGACCGGAGCTCGATGGCAGACGAAAAAATGTAGCTAGAGTCCTCAAACATCAAGCGGGTTACACAATGGACAGAGAAATTAAAATGAGGAGACAAGCAGCAGTAAGAGTAAGATGGCTGGATGGAAATTATGGAAAAATTAGTCGATATGTCGTGCGAAGTGGATAAGTTAGTCGCATTTATTAGCGAGAAAGAGCCGACAAACTAAACATTGTTCTCAATGAAGGCGAAGTTTACATCCGTCATGTCTTCAAACAAGGGTCAGCCAAAACTCTTCACCAGTGTTCTTCTTCCCTCCGCACTTTCAAATGGCTCCTAACTGTTGT
>LUCM01007481.1:0-23900 GCA_008360955.1 Fasciolopsis buskii
GATAATCAGGACCGCGCTGCCCATTGCATCAAGCGTAAGTGGGGTGGGTAGTGATAAGTATGCTACTGCTCAGAGTTCGCTCTACAGCAGCATCTTATCTTTTCCCTGGTGTGTAGGTCCACTCCCTGTTCCCATTGAATATTCACTCTTCATATAAACGTGTAACTCTGGGGAAAGGCAGCGGTCAGTGAGGCTTGCCTTGCTGTTTAACGCTGAACGATGATGCTGATGATGATGACCTAGCCTGTTGAGACATTTTCTGATTCTTTGCCACTCCAAGTTTCAGAGTCAAGGTTGCCTTCCCCCCAGTGTAATAGGCACCAGGGTCTATGAGGCATGCCGCTTACGACCCCTCAATTATGATAATGGAACAAGATTTTTGTGTCAATAGACTGTTTTAAAGTGACAATTTTTACAGTGGATAATATAACACGCCTTCATCACTCTAACTATCTCTCTAGCAGTGTTTTTTTACTGAATCACTGTCCACGTTTTTCTAGATGTCCGGCAAGAAGGATCAAGAAAAACTACAGGCCGAAAGACATCAATTGGTTATCCAGGAATTACTTCGAGATGAGGACAATAAATATTGCGTAGATTGTGATGCCAAAGGTAGGCATCAGAGTCTCTTGTATTAAGAATTCAGGTCCACGCTGGGCCTCTTGGAATATTGGCGTGTTTCTTTGCATCCGGTGCGCGGGCATACATCGGAATCTCGGTGTTCATATTTCGAAAGTGAAGTCGGTCAATTTAGATGCATGGACACTGCCTCAGTTAGCGGTAATTGCCTCGTCCACCCCGTTTGTTTGCTAATACTTTTCTTCCAGATGATGCGCGAAATGGGAAATAGCCGTGCTCGTGCCATTTATGAGGCAAAATTGCCGGACAACTTCCGAAGACCACAATCCGATTCCGCGCTGGAAACTTTTATCCGGTCCAAATATGAACAGAAAAGATATATCGCTCCAAATTATGTCCCCATAAAGCCAGATGTAGATGGTTTGGCGAAGGTACATACATTTTCATCCGTGGAGAAGTGCACTGTGTTCCATCCAGATCATTTGTTTTACTGACGTCGTTTTAGTGGTTTAAATGAGTTGCCGCTTCTAACCTGTTGAAACCGTATATATTTCTATAGCACTCCAGGTTTAAAACTCATGATTACTGGTCTCCCCAGTTCCGTGAGTCCTCAAGCATATGGTCATTCTCTTTCCGCTCTAACCATATGCATAATCTGGCCGTGGCCGCTCATTTTCGCGCTGGGCAACGGTCCAATGTCACCTGGATCTTTGTCTCACCAGTCCTATGGGGACCAAGTTCACACGCACCGAGGTCCCTAACATCGTGACGAGCCCTTGAATTAATAGATTAGGCCATTTTCGATACATTCCCGAGAAAGTTCATACTAAGCAAATGTTTTCGTTCTCCACTTCCCTAATTCGTGTCTGGTCTAATGAGGAGCAGTAAAGAATTTTATTAACGGGCAAACACACACTGTTTGGGATTTGGGTAAATGTCTTTCATGCAATTTTCGGATTTAAATACCCCACGAACCTAAGTCAGGCGTCCTTTGTGTACTTCAACGGTCGTTTGCTGATAGGCAAGGGTGTGAACGTGCTTTCGTCGGTTTTTTTTGATGGCATGCCCATAGCGTGGGTGTTACGGACCGCGTTGATGTTTAGGAGAACTGGTCATAATGACCTTGAAAATCGAAGCGGCATAGAACCACAGAATGTTTTTTTTCTGCGGTAACGGATCGGCCAATGGTAAATCGCTTTCGTGCTTTTGAGAATAGTTTTTGGGTTGCATTCGATTCATTTTCCCTGCATGCAGCTTTTGGAACATCGAAATATAGTTGGCCTACTTAGGACTGTCGAACGACTTGGCAACCGTTTCCTTTTTTCGCTTTCTCATTCGGTTGATTGTTGGATTGCGTCTCGTTTCCGACCAAAAGCTAACTTTTGGAGTGATCTGAATGAGCATCGTGATCGAGGGGAAATCGGAAGTCGTTCGGTATTTCACTGCCTGTATGAGCGTCCGTTTGGTTATGCTTCAGCATCAAAATAGAAATTTCAGAAATAATTCATCTATGTAAGTGAGCTATCATTTTCTGAGGAATAAAATGATAAGATTCTTGTCCAAAGGCGGGCTGCGATTGAAAAATGGAAATAACGAAAAACTGAGGTTATATAGTGAACTATCAAGTTCATTCGAAACGACTAGTGGCGTTCGGCAAGGGTGTCCCATCTCCATTCTTGTTCAACTTCCTCAGAGACGAGGTGAAGTACAATGCTTTGGGAGGTCTTCAGAATGCATGAGTCGAACTGGAAAATGGAAGGAAGCTGTGTAACATAGATTACGCAAACGACATTGTGTGCCCGTTCGAATACGCGGACCATGCACAACGTGCACGAGATAGACTCTCGAAGTCTGCAGCTCGCTTCGGCATGCGATTTGCACATTTAAAGTGCAAAGTACTGTTACAGGACTGGTCGACAGCAGCGCCGAACTTGATACTGAGTGGAGAAGAACTAACGACTGTGGACCGTTTCACTTACCTTGGTAGCTGCGTGTCTAACAATGATAGCTCGGGATTGGAGGTGATTATGCGTATATCCAAGGCTCGAGTAACTAACACTGGGCTGAAGTACTTGTGGTGTCGGCCTGATAATTCACTGATGTTGAAGGGTCGTGTGTACTGTGCTGCAGTGCGTTCAGTTCTGTTGTACGGTTGCGAGACATGGAATATTCGTCTGGGAGATGTTCGCCGGTTGAAGGTTTTCGACCATTGATGTCTACGTAGTATGTCTAGGATTGGATGGAGTGACCGGGTGAGTAATATTGAGATCAGGAATCTGGTATTGGGTGCCATTTCTGAGAATAGCTTGTTTCAGCGTATGAAACTTAGTAGATTACGCTGGTTTGGGTTGGGTCACGTGTTGCGTATGACGAACACTCGTCTACCATATCGCGCCCTATTTTGTGTTCTTCTCAAGGAATGGAAGAAGCCATGTGGAGACCAACAGATGACGTGGCAACGTGGGATGAGAAAATGTACAGCGAAGTTAGGTAAAGTAGGTGTCTCACATCTTCGTGGTTGGGGACCGTAAGACCCGTCAGCTAGCTGGCTGGAGACACTGAAGGATATGGCAGTGAACGGTGAACAGTCGCGATCGTGTTGTTACTCTCTGTCGAATCAGAATGAAGGAGTGCGTTTATACAGTTAGACTGTGTTCCGTCTGTTGGCTGCAGCATTGTCTTATCTTTCCCCGTCTGTTTTGGTGCACTGTCTGTTCCCCTTGGATATTCAGTCTTTTTATATAAACGTGTAACTCTGTGGAAAAGACATTGGTCAGTGAGGCTTGCCTTGCTGTTTGCAGCTGAACTATGATGAGGAGTCGATTAAATGGGGTGGACCAAGGGGTCGATTGCGACTTATTGGATAGAAAATGCTCGCACACACAAAGTGATCCCGTGCGACTACCACATACATTCTTTGGGGTTCTGCTCGAACTGCGGATGGTGTTTTCAATTTTCTGCGAGGATGAGTAAAGCGCTTTTCCAATAGGTCAGGAGAAATGACGATAAAACGGTATTAATGATGATAACGAGAGCACTAAAATGTTCTGATTTTTGTTCCTGACCGACCAAAAGTCACGGGTGCAATCCACCACTTGGATATTTTACGCACTCTGACAATTCACAGGGTATAGTTAGTGGTGGTAATGTTCCATAGGTGGCTATTTAGAGGGAGAAGGTGTAGATTTTGCGGACAGGCAATCTTGGTCTTCGGCCATGGTTAAAGTAACTTTCAGTAAGTGGAAGATGATTTGCCAAAATCGGACTACCTGAGAGTAGACTGAGCCAAAATAAGGTTATGAATTTACTGAGTTGAATGCAATTAGGATTCATAGCGAAGGTCGAAAATAGAGAGTAAAAATGCGGGAAGGAAGAGAAACAATGTGCACAATTCACCACACATGTTAGTTCTTCCACTCTCCACCTTCACTTCATCGGCTGTCCATCGGTCTCCATGATTCCGCTATGTGCTCGGCACTGCCCGGATTCTCAAGTCGAATAAATTTGATATCTTAAAAAAGGTCGACGCTGACCGAAATGGGTTCTTCTTGATGCGCGCAGTCTTCCAATCAGCTGACTAAGTACGCGAATGGGAGCTAATCCTGTGTCAGAAATGGTAAGCAGTCAATAAATGTGTACCCAACTGAACTAACTACTTTAGGCATTCGAAACAGTCAATTTTTTTGGTATTTTGTACTATATTTTCGAATAGACGTAGTATCTTATTGACACGATTTCGGGGATGCAATTTTCCATTTTTATGACAAGGCAGTCAATGAGCTCTGTTTCATTTATCGCCCAACTGCGGTGCTGGTGCAAAAGTCTTGAATTTGTTTCGGTTTTTGGACACGTTTCACCACAGCTTAGATAGCCAATTTTAACGCTGACGAGGCTAATGCTGCTGGTCAGAATATCTTGCTTTTGGTTTGATACTAAGTCTCTCAATGTCGGATTAGTTTTTACAGAATGCTACCCGTCGAGGATAAAGAATGATGCTAATAAGCAATCAATTGCCAAAGTCACTAGTTCACCGTGAGAACCATTTTTGTGTAATAGTACCACTACTACTGGTGACAAACCTTCTGGTCATCTTGCCAGATTTAGGAAGTCTGGAAATATTCTTCTTGAAGAGCTTTCTGACTTCAGACAGATCAGCCTGTTGGAAAGTTGATAAGCTACCATCCGGGTAGCGGAAAAAAGTACGCGGTACACTAATTTGGTTTTAGGCTCTCTTAGGTACATCTTCTAAACTCAGTAGTTTGATCCTCCGCCATTTGTGTTTGATATTTAGGGATATAGAAACTGAAGATAAAGCTGAGACAAGGTTGCTCGTTTGTCAGTGCAGGTGGTAGGCGGCGAATATCAGACGTATTACAGCTGTATTGAGTTGCTAGCTCAAATCAATCCCCAACCTGGAGGACCAGGAGACTGCTCCGTTAGGCCATCACCCATTGACCTTTCAGACATGATTGGACCTTCAGCTTGAGCTAAGCCATCCTATATGGCTCGTTGGGTCATGGAGGCACGCAAGTCGTCACACCACGCCAAGATGAAGTCTCGTTGTGACCGTGTGACTTTTAAATCCTGAGCTTGGTGTTTGGGTTTCAACCATTCCATTATCGTCCGAGATGACGTCGCCATTTCGTAGTTTTTTTCAAAGCAATACTTGTTTGCACTGTTATTATCCTTAGGTATGGCCGTGGACTTCGTTAACGACCTTAAACTGGAAAACAATTTTCTCTAGATGGAAGTTTGATCTACTGAGCCAGGAGCTACTATTCTCATTTCTAATATTTACATACTGAATCAGTTTCACGATTTGAGTCTACTATTTTATTTTATTTCGTGTTCCTCAGGTAGTTGATTCGCTAGCTCCTCGAAAGTACACAGGATTAGACCCCCCCTTTGAGCTGACAATGTCATCTCCACCGATGATGTAATGTTTGGGACCAAGGTACCAAGTTCGTAGATGCGAGCAAGCTAATCTCTAGACAACGGTTTTCAAACTCAGTGTTACGATTTTTACTCTGCCTGATGGCTCCTTTGCGTTTCCTCGCGTATTGGGTGCTATTTGCGACTTTGAACAGCCGGTGAATTTTTAGTGATTAGGACACGTTCTCACTGGTACTTTCAACCGTGCAGCATAACAGGTGACTGAAACACCAGCCATCAACGTAGCACTCCTCGATCGTGTTAGGCCGTTTTGAATTGACCCTAACCCCTTTCTTCCAGCGTCCTACATTGTCGCATATTGTAAAAAGGATTGGACAAAGTCGCCATTATTGTTCGAATGAAAGCCACTCATTGGTACCTACTTCATCCACCGGTCATCAAATGTATCGTTTTTGTATGTGTGCGCAGCTCACCTTTTCCGCTTAATTACTGCGCTGTGATTAAATGTAATTAGGTCACGGAAAGGCGTGCAAAATGTACGCATTTACCTCACTCTCCCTAACATAGATGCCCTGTTGCGATTTAAGTGGTTTTTGAAAAATAAACCCAGTCATTCCCAAACCTTAAATCTACGTCTGCGCAATCAGATTTTCGTGTGCGAAATATATTTTCGGATATCATTTTGTTTTTCCCTCTGTAGTCACTGTTAGCGCTGATTTGCTACCAGTGTCTATTGTCTACCATTGAACGCAATTCCCAATCGCTTAAACAATGTAACTGCGCAGCACTTATTCGAGGTGTCAATTTTTAATCTTCTGGTAGGCTTATTTTATCCGCTAAGTGCATTTGCTGTTGTGGAGCTAGATGCGCGAAAACCTCGAGATGAACGTGTGCGAAGGTGCATCCAAGAAAAATTCAATTGCGGTTAAAAGCAATACACCACAGTTCATTGGCAAACCTACGTAAATCAACGGCAAGAGGTCTCTAAACTACGGTGTTTTGCTCTTAATATAGGAACAATAGTGCAGTAGGTTTTGCCACGCGGTTGTATTCGCCCACCGAACCTACGCAGTTGGTAATCAGAACGTCAGAGAATGTGGTACGATGCGGCAATCAGTCGCACTGTTGTTGTCTATTTCATCCTACAATTTCCCTTCGTCTTAGTTTTTGCGGAGATCTTATTGTCTTGATTGTTGAGTTAAGCTAATGCTCCGATTTGGTTGCCAAAATGATCGCACTTAATTGAAATTGAATTACATTGGTGCCTTCCCATCTGGGATGGAATGTGGTGAAAACATCGTATTAGCGAGCCCGGTATCGGTAACAAAACATTTGGTGCACTTGCGAAGCACTACTTCATCACGACTGATACGTCGCGTGCCGGGCTAGTTATTTTCCGCCTACACCTGTATATCTGAGTGAATATTGTTCTCACAATTGACACATTGAAAGGTGCAACCAATTAAATTGGTCATGCGGCATATGTAGGGTTTTCCGAATGGAAGACGATCGGTACATTAACTTATTGACTAAATGATAGAAAAGCTAACTGATTTGCGCTCATTTGTTCCAACTAAGATGCACTCTTTCTAGGCATTTCAATCTGCTGTTCAACTACATTCTTGATGCGTTTTTTCCCACTGGATGTTGTAAGATTGTGTTGGCCGTAGGTGGAATCTCGATTAGGCCCCGAAATCCTCAGTTTGAATCGATAGGTTTTGTTTGCCTAGATTGCTGCCTTTCATCGGATTGGTGGGTGATGACAGTAAAATATCACCGTTCACCGTGCATAGAAAGTTCGTTCGGCTTTGGCATTGACATGCCGTGTTCGTCGATGTTCAGTGCATATTACACTGTTTCGGGCTTACAAATGTGACGTTTGCAAGTGAACGGTACACAGTTCGTGTTTCCACAGACGAAATCCGAGGAACGTCGAGATTCATTGCCTAGTTCCAAAAATGGTGAATAAATTGCAGTTGGTCGCGCTTTTTAGAATATTTGAAAGCATTGTTTAGGTGACACTAATTGAAACCAGTGTGTTGTATGCTTTAATGGGGTTCTTTAAGAGCTTGCTCACCTAAGAAACCGGTACCGAAAAAGTGTACGCAAAATTTTGTGATATACACCAATGTTACTGCTGCACCGGTACTGTTCATGAACCTATGCCATACAATTGCAATAATAAACGCTCATTCCTATCCACTCTGAAAGGATGAGCGAGAGAGATACATCCATGTAGACCAGGTCCCTAATAGTCTATTGCTAAGGTGTGTTTCGCTCTTTCGAGTAGTTCATTTTCGCACTCATACTCCGATGAGATTGATCGTTCCTCGACTCAAGTATTTTAACTCATAGTCGGTCACGCGCTCTCAGGCGATGATCTTGGTTTTTCTCTTGCTCGTTCGAGTTTACGAACAGAAGTTATCAATTTGAGCCGTTTTCTCTTTGGCTTCTGAAGTTCTCTAGCAGAATCTGCCCACAACATCGATGGGTGTGACCGAAATGCTCAACTTTGTGATTGCAGTGATTGCACAAATTTCTCTACGCTCACATGAGAATAGGAGTATTAGTGTTCTTGCAGGCAGCAAACTCCAACTTAACATAAACGGGGGTAAGGTGCACGGATTCCTGGGCAATCTCATAATTGTTGGGGTGCGTTTCGCAGTTTTACTGCTGCAAGACTGAGGTGGTTTGAAGTGGACCGTTGTTCTTGCACGGGAAGTGCAGTGGGTAAATTTGACCATTTGAATAGTCACATCTCCCCCAAATGGTTCCTTTGTCGAGGGATGTGCCTTGTTGTATCTAGAACGCTTGATTGGTTTCAACTTGCTCGAGGCATCTCTGGAGTTAGTATGTCACGCAGTTATCGGTCAACTGTCGAGTGTGTGTACCTCTGAAGTGAAATCGACCCTGGTATAGCACCAAGATACATGACCGTTCTAGAAAAATGCACGAAGACCATTGTTAACCGAGAACCGATATCTTGGTGGAATTGCTAACATTGACAGGAGAATTTTCTCACTAACGCTAGGATTAGGCATACCGGGCTGGGCCGCACAAGTCGGTCCCAACAGTAGACAATAAATTGGATGGTGTGAATATAACTTTCAGTGCGTTCAGTTCTTCCAGGCAAGCAATGGTTGGTGGGAGGATAAAGACAGTTTGTCCGTGAACTGGCTTGAAGACTGTTACTATGGCCTAGCTCGAGTGGGTTTAGTTAGATTTCCGAATTGGAATTCACTAGATCTTCCCATTGAATTGTTAAGTACACGTCGTGATATGACATGGTTGCATGCCGCAGTCATTGGCATACATGCGAAATCTCTATTCATCTGCATAATTATTTCGACTGATCATCTGTCTGTTCATGTTTAGCCTGATTGGTTGTTGTTGTTGTTGTTGTGGGAGAGCGACCCGGACGGGAACAGTTTAGTGCACGGCCAATAGTCATCAAGACGGGAATTGAGAACTTGGAAAACTCATTCCCGTTCGTAAGTGTTGATTAATTAGCGCGATCAGGTCGATGCTAGATTATCTTTCTGCTCTCCTAGCAGCCGGACCCACAGCGTGGTTCTCCGTATGTCGAAAAGGCTAGTAAACGGATTTTTATTATTCTCCGTTGTTGGTCATTTTTAAAACACTTGGTAATTGAGTCTTTATTTTTGTAAACTTTCGTTAGCAGCCTACCTCGAGAACAGTGAGTCCGTTGTGAATATTAGGCTGTTTTGTCGTGTGGTTTCCAGCATATCGTCATTGTGTTAAATACGGATGTTCCTTTGCGATGCCATCTCATATTGATCACCTAGAACTTGTTGTACTTTATGAATTGTATGTAGCACATACACACGCATACACTCGCTCACTGTAAGTGGATAAAAAAAGAAATGCAGCTTTTTCTAAATTGAACAATGTCAATCTATGTTGTGACACACTTTTTCCATGCTTTTTAAATTTCTTCAATTGGGCAGGAAATTCAGCGACTAGAACAATCAACCAAAAAACGACATACATCTAATGTTATCACTCTGCCCCACGGTCATGTTCAACCGGTCAGCGAAAAGCGTCCATCTTCCAAGGCAAGTGTCAACGTTCTATTGTACCGTGTATGCTTTTGTTTCAATCAAAAAAACAACCGTGAACAATAAGAAAACAATTTGACTCATCATTCTGTAAAAAAGGAAGAGAAAAAAAGAAAGAAACTCATCAAGTAAATGATTTGATCACTTTCGATAGGTTGTTCGGGAATTTCGATGAAACCCGATCCCGGTTTGCTTGTGTTTCAGTTCCTCTTTCCATTCACGTGATTGGAATTGCGGTTCGAGAATCACCCCACAATTTGTCTGACTCACGGTACCAGGGCTAATACTCGCTAATCGTAATCGAGATTTGACAAGAAATAAAATCAACCACTACCCTCATTGCGTTACAATTTTCTTTTGTTCAATAAACGAATTCTATTTTGCATCGTCCTCTCACACCTGTCCTGCATTATCAATCCGCGTTTTAGATTATTCAATTTACATTTTTCGTTGGGGGAACACTTCGTGTCTAATAACGAACGTGTTCACAATGTTATCAAATGAGATTTGGAAGCGACTCGAGGAGTCGGCGAATTCCCATTTGTCAGCAAAATGCTTTTGAAGGACTAAAATTGCAATTCTAGGGATATGGTTTACCATTGGAGCAATTTCGTTCGATCTCCGTATCGTGAGATTTGTCATAACATTTTTGGTGAAATGCTCACGGACTTCGCCGGTCATGAACAGTCCGTAACATTCATGTCCACTTGCTCTATATGTTCTCATCATAGGAAAATTATGCATGCACTTGTGCTTACACATGTTCCATTTGGTCATAATTCTTCTGTGTCCTTTCATTGTTTATAACGTATAACCATCACCCGTATCACCGGCATCATCATCGTCATTGCCGTTCAGCGTTGAACTCTAGGGGTTTTTTGCGATGACCAGTATCTGCAATATCTCGGCTTACGAAATATTTAGTCTAAAACGAGTGTTCGTGGGTTCTATACTCAGACTTGTAATTTTTTGAGAGTAATTATTTCCGTTATGTGAACGTTGAACACTCCCTTCCGAGAATGCATAAGGAAAGATTTACTCCACTGATTCCAGTGATTGTTGACTGTGAAGGATAAATAATATGCACACGGTTAACTAACTGCACAGTGCTGCTTACGGATTCGGCGCACTAAGAAATACGGAGAACGCGAGTGGAAAGCAACAATGTACTCTTCACGGTATACGCCAGCTTTCTCAGACTCATCCTCCTCACCCATGGTTTACGATTTCCCATCGTAATTCATGCCTCCTCTGGGGCCTTCATACTATCCGGCTATATATATATATATATATATATATATATATATATAATATATATATATATATATATTCACGTTTGACAACGAGTCCTAGTTTGGATCGAAACATCACGATAAACGTATTAACTCAGTGTACGCCTTCTCAACTCTCTCTCTGTCCCTCTCTCTCCCTCTATATATATATATATATACATATATATATATATATATATATATATATATATTCTGCATCAGCGTCTTGTTAAGATGACGTAATGTTTGTCACTCTCGACATGGCGATTAAGCGAGTTATTCGGGTGAAGCGCTTCGATAATCAGTCGTTCCCTTTTCTATTTACCCGGCTGACTACCTTTGCGTTGTTGATGTTGATCTCGTGGCCTGTTTGTGCACAGTAGTTCCATATCTGCGAGTGTGGGTCAACGCGTCGTAGGGCTAAGCTATTTTCGTGCAAGCGTGTGCGTAATTGTTTGCTTGTCACACGACCTATTGTTTGTCACATCCGAGGCACGGAATGGCATAAGCTACCCCGGATCGGTTGTGCTGGTCGACGCGATCTTTTCCGGTGCATAGAGTAGGTCTCAGGGTGCCGGTCGGTGTGTGGGCGATTGTGATATCTAGTGGACGTAGGATGCCAACCGTAAACAGTGGCGATCGTGTTGTCATTTTCCATCGAAAGTGTGTCTATACAGTTAGACTGTTCCGTGTGTTGGCTGCAGCAGCGTCTTATCTTTTCCCGCCTGTGTAGGTCCACTCCCCGTTCCCCTTGGATGTTCAGCTTTTTTATAGAAACGTGTAACTGTGGGGAGAAGGCAGCGGTCAGTGAAGCTTGCCTTGCTGTTTAACGCTGAACGATGATGATGATGACCGCTTCGGATACTCCCCGTATGTATGGAGTACCACGATCGATTTAGTTCCCTTATTAACTGCCCTCTCTTTTCTGTGAATACAAGCGTTGATGAAAGATTTTGGATATCCATTGGCCGCAAATAACTTGAACAACCTAGATTGCTCTTGCTTCCGTAGGTGCTGTGTACTGCAGTGTATCGGCTCGATGGAACAGAGTACGCACACAGCTCTTTAAGTAGCAGGTTGGATGGTTGCTTTTGAAATTGAGAAATTGGTCCGTCGTCGTCGATTTTTTGTAGACGATTGTCTCTGTGCTCCCGTTTGGTTGTCTCATAATTAGTACGTCGAGAAACGGTAGAGTCGAGTCTTTTTTCTCCTCCCTGGTGAATGTTATGCCGGACACTATCGTGTTTAGGTGTTGATAAAATCGGTCTATTTCTGTTTTTTCTAACACAAACTTATCATCAACATATCTGATCCATAGGCGTGGGCGGTTTGTTTCGAATGCCTTTGTCTCGAAATGTTTCATAGTTGCGTCAGCTAACAAGCCTGATAGTGATGATCCCATGGGCGTCCCTCTTATTTGTTTATATAACGTGCCATTGAACTGTAGGATGTTTCGATGCACAATTTTATTAAATGCATTATATCGTCCTTGGACATTGCTGTTCTATCTGATAAGTTGGAATCCTTCTCCATAAGCTGGCGCATGCTGTCCAGTGCCATTTGCCTTGGAATATTTGTGAGCAGTGATGTAACGTCGAATGAGACCACAGTTTCGTTCGTCCGCGGGGAGTATGACTATTTCTCGAGTTTTCTGGAGTGCTTCTACAGCTTTGGTTTCGTTATCACGTAGGTGATGCTTTCACCTAGGATGCGCGAGTTGTTGACAGATTTTTGCCGATATGTCTTGGCGCATCTCTTCCGTTAGTGCATGCTTCCGTATTGCCGATTCAATGGAGGCAATGAACGTGGGATGTTTGGCGTTGGTGTGATTGGATGTTAATCCTTTCAATAGTAGCATGGACTCTTTTATTCAACCTGTCTCTTCTGTCTCCAACCCAATCTGTTTGCCTCTTCTGCCTACCCATAGTATCTGCATTGATAACAAGCCCGATACTCGCAACGGTTTATTGTCAAGTAGTGTAGTAAGTGGTTTTCAGTCTGTTAGCTCACATTTTCTCAAGCCTCGTGAGCCTCTGAATCTCGGTTCGTTCAATGTGCGCACTCTCATGCAGGCTGGCCAACAGGTGTGTTTGGCTCTGACAGTAGACTCACTTTCGATTGATGTCTGCTGTGAGTGAAACACGAATTCAGGATTCGAGTAGAGTAATCCAGCTAACTGCGCCAAACGTCTCGTCAGGATATTTTCTTCGCAATTCAGGAGACGAAGCAGCTCAAGCTGTGGGTCAGCGTGGTGTAGGAATAGTCTTGAGTGAGATGGCTGTGACTTCCCTTTTAGACTCGATCTCAGTCAAAAGTCGCTTGTGCGCCGTGAGACTGCAGGGATCAGTGTGTGTCGGGAAGAATAGTGGTGTTAAGCACAGTTTATTTGTTATCCCGGTATACGCTCCAGCAGACTGCAGCACTGACATGCAAAAAGAAGAGTTTCACGATATACTCGTCACCCTTGTTCGGAAGGGCAAACGCTATGATAGGTGATCCTAATGGATCTTAACGGAAATCTGAGTACATCGGAATCTTGTTTAGGTTGACGATGCGCCTTGCCTGCTCAGCAAACATATAATGGAGGAAGACTTCTCCAATTCTGTGCAGGCAATCATTTATTCCTGTCTAGTACGAATTTCCGACATGGTTCGCGTCTCACAGCGATATGGCGTTCTAACTCGACAGGGACTCTGAGTCAGATTGACCATATCGCAGTTAGCTACCGTTGGCGTGGTTCTGTCCAGAACTGTAGATCATACTGGACCACGTACGTCGAATCGGAACGTGCGTTAGTTTTAATGCGATTTTTGCTGCAGCTGAATGGTCATCGACGCAGGCCACAAACCTGGCCGGCTGTTGAACGTTTGTTTGATTCGGCTGTTCGCAACGGCTGCGAACAGAACCTATCAGAGGAACTGAGAACTTCGACAAGCAGCAATGTAGACGATCATTGGGATCAAATTAAGCAGGCTATGCATTTGGCAACAGATTTCGCCTGTGTGGAATGAGGTAGTGCCCCGGGAAGGTAGGTGGAGTTGGTATCTCACGTCTTCGCAGCTGGGGTCCGAAACACCCGTTAACTAGCTGGCTGAATACATTGAGGGATGTGTGAGTGAACCGTGAATAGTGGCGATCGTGATATCATTTTTTGTGAAATCAGAATGGTTGAAAAGGTGCGTTCGTGAAGTTTAACTAGATTGGATACTGAGGCACTCTTTTCTTTTACCGCCTGCATAGGTGGAATCTGTCCATGTTATGTATTCGCTGTTTTTATGGAAATACATGACTGCGGGGAAACGGCAGCGGTCAGTGAGGCTTGCCTTGCTGTTAAACACTGAAGAATGATGATAATGATGATTATGAGAACAGCACGATGATGGAGTTTTTAACGACCTCATGTGACCAGTGCTGGAATCTAGTATAGGATGTCTTTCAGATTAGATTAATCATGTGACAGGAAACCCTTATTGTTCCTTGCGATAGCGACAAAAGCGTCCTAAAGCACATGACTTGTTTTTGTTGTCATCGTTGAATGAGGCCAGTCTGTCCAATCCATGTTGTAATCTCGCCCATTTTTTTCCCTAAGAGACGCATTAGGTTTTCCCATTTACCTCGCACGATTACACTACCGTGATGTCACTCCTCGTTATGAACATTTTACCTAACTAGGTGGTACTGGGTAACAGGTGTGGATTGCTAAGACTCTGCATCCAAGTTTCTCCGTCGACTTTGACGTGGCTGTCAACACCGTAGTGTTTGGACATGAATTTTTCGGGTTCCAGTGCGCCCACGGCCTAGCACATTCCTTTGCGACAGCCTATGATCGATCATGGTTAGCTTCTCAAAAATTGTTTTTTAACATATTATTATCACAAAAAATCTTGAGGAAGAGAGAATCGTTTCTAACCTTTCCTGCCACACGGTTGATCTTTTTGGTTTTGCCAATGAGCATCTTCCCACTTGTTATTTCATCGGATTTTTGCGCGTGTATGTTAATTTGACGGCTCACTAGTTGTCAGTTATGTATGGATAAATTTTATCATTGATCTTGCCGCTCGAATTATCCTGGCGTTTTATGACTCATCAGCTTCGAAGCAACGTACATGGTTTACACCTGTCTCTAATCTTTTTTCCTGCCTACGTTTCTTGACAGTTGTGCATATTTACTGTATGAACAGCAACCGATGACCGAGTCGATTGTAGACCATCCAATCTATTTGGCTTTATTTGATTTCTACCTTAATTTGGTTGCCATAGTGATACACCTTTATGCAGCTTGCTCTGAATCTTTCGTCAAGTGATGATGATTTTTCTTACTCGCTCCTACCGAGACCGCCGGATCGATATGGAATATGGTAACCGTTGGAGAACATTCTTTTCGGGTTGATATTGTTCTCTTACATTTGCCCACAAATTCTGACTTGATGCGCGTGGTATGTTCACGTGGATGCAATTTTTTCATTACGTGAGTCCATTGCTAGACTCCGAAAAAGCAGCCGAACCCCTTGGAAAACGCCAGTAACCCCACGGAGCACCACGAGCACAACAAATCACTTCGCACGGACTTTTAATTCTATTATCCACAAGATATCAGGGTTAAGTATTTTTTTCAGAGCACGGTTTTGCATTGTGCACGGCGAAATCGGCTATTGTTTGGTTTTCGTTAGTTTTCTCCCGGTCTCTTTTGCTGTCACATCCCCCATATTCGGACTCTCAACTGTACGACACGTGATCCTCGGAGCACGGTGTATTTCGTTTGCGATTCCGAGCATTGCGGTACGGAGTGATCTGAGATAGGCATTGACATCATCATCATCATCATCATCGTTTGGCGTTAGATGATAGACAAATCGCCACTGACTGTTGCCTTTTCTCAGAATTACACATTGATATAGAATTAAATACTAGCTATGCAAGATGGACAGGGAATGGACCAACACGGATGAGAAGAGGAAAAATGCATTATCACCCCCCGACACCCGGAATACAATCTAGCCGTACAAACCTACTTTCCACTTATTGCGATTCGACAGAAAAGGACACCACGACAGCCGCTGTTAGCGGTTCACTGCCATAACCCTTAGTACATCCAGCCAGCTAGTTGACGGGTTCCTCGGACCACGTGGATCGGAGACACCTGTTTTACCTAAGTTCGCTGTACATCTTCTCATTCCACGTTGCCACGTGGCTTCTTCCACTCCGTGGAATGAACGCAAAATAGGGCACGGTATGGTAGATGATTGTTCCTCCTACACAACATGTGGCCCAAACAACGAAGTCTGCTAAGCTTGATGTGCTGCAACTGAAGGCTGTCTGTCGTCATCCAGTATTGGATTACTAACTCACACATTACTCACCCGGTCACTCCATCCAATCCTGACCATAGTACGTACACATCGGTGATTGAAAACCTATAGGCGACGAACATTTTGGGGCACACAAACTCCACGTCCCGCAACCGTACGACAGAACTAGGTGCACCGTGACACAGTACACACAACCCTTCAATTTCAGTAAGATATCACATGCCACAAATGCTTCAGTTCAGCGTCAGCCACTTGAGCCTTGGATGTGCACATGCTCACCTCTATTCCTGTGCTACCATCTTTCGTCACGCAACTCCCAGGTTAACTGAAATGGTTAACAACTGTTAGTTCTCCATCTCATATCAAGTTCTGTCGTCCAGTCGTGCAACACAACATTGCACTCTGAATGTGAAGCCAGCAACCATCACCACGAACCAAAAAACACCCTGTAACCGTCCGCCCTCATAACAGACTGCAACGTAACTGCGCGTGTTCCGTAGACAGCAGAGAAATAAAGTTAGCTAGGATCCGTATTGCGCAAACATGTATTCATTCATTCATTCATTCATTTACTGACACGATGGTCTGGTATTCTCTGTGGCAGGTCGCCCTTGATCAAATTAATGCGCCAATGTCCGCGAGAATGGAAAATGGTAGAGAAAGGATAAAGTAAATCTTACTATTCTTCCTCACCGCGCATGAAAAACAAGCACGTCCAACGTAAACAGCCAACTGAACTTACAGAACAATGACAGGAGGATAACCGAGAAACATAATGAACAACAAGATGACAAGCTTCGTTTTTCATTTTTCGCTGCATAACTTTTGCTTCTCGTTTTCGATGTTTTTACGAGTCACAAGTTCTACGAACAGGCCAAACATCATTCCCCCCCACTAAACCAAAACCGCATCATCGGGGGGGGACTGATCTCACCATGTCCTCACCCTCGCCCTGTCATCGACAATCCTCATCTCTTGGGCCAAAAAGGCGAGAGGCACCAAACGAGACCAAAAAACTGAAGCTGACTTCTTCATACATCCACGATAAATCATAACCGTCGTTGTGGTATAAAACAAAATATACAAAAAACGTTTACTCTGATGTCGACTCGCCTTCGATAGTCGCTTCTATTTCCGATCCCCCTAGTTTTAAATGGGTCAGCGTCCAAATGCCTCAGCATGGTTTGGGGTTGGTCCTCTTAAGACTTGTGAGTGGCTACTGTGCGCCCCCGAAGCCTCTGAAACCGCTCGCACAAGTGACCGGTGTCAAATAGCCTCTGCTGAATAAGTCCTGTGTATTGCCTTCTCGTGGTGGAAGTGTTCCTGCTGAAGTTCCAGTATGAAGGCAACGCCCGGGGTCCTCCACCGTTTGGACTGGTCCTCGTTAAGCAGTCTAGGGGAGTTGGCTAAACCCTAATTCCAAACCAACTATAGGGGATGCACGAAGGTCACAGCTATGCACTCACCGGTGTCCTTCGTGAAGCGGTGAACTGGGCGCCTAGTCCCATCTGAAGGGCATATAAACTGAATAATCAGTCACCAGCGCCGTTGGGTCGCGTGACCCTCAAATCGTCCTGCTGCCTTGTGGGTTGAACCATTTGATCAAAGGCTCGGGTTAGGGTCCTCTAAACCAATCCTCTACTTCGGTTTGGGCAGCCGGGTAGTACTAAGTCCGCCCATGGATCCCGTTGGATGGCCGGTGCTATGGGGATGGGGAATAGAAGAGCTAGCGTATGTTGTGAACTCTACACATTGTTACTTTTTCTTTCTCTTTTTTCGCCCATTGTTTCCATCCTTCACCCTGATTCCGATGGCACACTATCTGTATTCGGATGTATACACACTATGCCATGGAGACCAGCCAAATGTAGCTGACACGAAGTTCGTTATTAGTCAGAATCAAATGTCTCATGGTAATCTTCTAATCAAGACTCACTGATCGATTATTCTGCCGGATACTTTGGTTCATCGTTATTCATGAACTCTCTCATGAAACGCTTTCCGTCAAGTTTAACTCAGTCCTCTTGTAGTTAAGGGCACGCGCTGATGCGTTGCGGTCAGCGTTTTCAGAAGCTTGGGTGAACGAGGGCTGAAAGAAAAAGTAATATTCTTCTGTGGAGTTTTCCACATGCAGAACCTACCTCATACATTTCCACATCACCGGCTGTGCATCTTCACTTGTAGCATGCTGGTGGTTCATAGGTTAATTGCGCCGCGAAACTCTAATCGTTCTTCCGCTTAGAGGCTCCATCTCCTAACAGTATCTGTCCCCCATTCCCCATCGTTGAGTTACAAGTCCACAAATAGTTCTACACTACATCTATCGTCGCGGAAGATAATGAAGACCGCGCTGCCCATTCCATCGGACGCAGGTGGGATAAGTAGTATGCTACCGCTCACAGTTCCCCCTTTTATTCAACTTGTCTTTTCCGTCTCCAACCGAATCTCTTTGCCCCCATTTGCCTACCCATTATGCTCCCACTGATGATGCTCGATAATCATTGTCGAATAGTGTAGTAAGCGGCTTTCAGTCTGTTAGCTCACATTTTTTCAAGCCTCGTCACACTCTAAATCTCGGTTCCTTCAATCTGCACGCTCTCATGCAGACTGGCCCACAGCTGTGCTTAGCTTCGACTGTGGACTCACTTTCGATTGGTGTCTGGTGCATCTGTGAAGCACGAACTTAGGATTCAAGTAGAGTAGAGTAGCGTGATTCAACTAACTGCGCCAAATGTCTTGTTAAGATATTTTTATCACACTGCGGGAGATGAAGCAGCTCAAGCTGCAGGTAAACGTGGTATGGGAATAATGTTAAATGAAGAGTTTGAAGCGGTCCTTTTAAACTGGATCCCGATTTACAGTCGCTTGTGTGTCATAAGACTGCAGGGGTCAATCCGTGTCCGATTGATAGTTGTATTAAGCGGAACTTATATGTCATTTCGTCATAAATCCCAACAGACTGCAACACTGACATGCGGAGAGACGAGTTCTGTGACAAACTCGTCAGTTTCGTTTGAAAGATCAAATGCTCTGACATTGCAGTGGTAGCGAGTGATTTCACTGCATTAGTTGGAAAACAGTATATCGGAATCCTGTTTAGATGGGCGTTGCGCTTTGCCTGCTCATCGAACAGATAACGGACAAAGGTTTCTCCAATTTTGTGTTGATGGTAACTCATTTCTGTCTAGCACAAATTCTCGACGGAGTTCTCGTCGCACGGCGGCATGGCGCTCTAACTGGACGGGTAGTGTGAATCAGATCGATCATATCGCGATAGGCTACCAGTGGCGGGGTTCTATCCAGAACTGTAGATCGTACTGGACCACGTGCGTGAATTCGGAACATGTGTTAGTTTTAATGCGATTTTTGCTGCAATTCAACAGCCAGAGCACGAACTTCTTTGGCCGTCGAACTTCTGTCAGATTCGGCTATTCACAGCAGCTATGAACTGAAACAATCCCACGAACTGAAAACCTCGACGAGGATCAGTGTAGACGAGTAGTGGGATTAAATCAAGCAGTTGATGCAGTTGGCAGCATATTTCGTTTGTGGTCCTAGATCTTACGTCCTTCAAAGACACCGGACCCGATGGAGCACAAACTCCATCTCCCTAACTGGAAGGAGGCGAATGAGATGCAGCGACAAGTGCAGCGTCACTTGAGGATAAACCTTAATAATGACCGTGAAAACTGGTGGGTTAGGGAAGCCGAAGAGATGGAATTAGCGGCCGCTTCAGATATAAGTCAAAGACTGTTTAGGCTTGTGCGTGACACCGATGGATGGCGAACTTTGGTATTTGAAGTTATGTGGGATAGAAATGGAGTGCTGATTCATGGTAAGGGATAGAGGCTGAACACTTCACGGATCAGTCTAGCTGGTGACGCGCTAATGTCGTTAGTCCGACGTCTCTATCTGCGAATCCTAGGGAGGTGCCTTTTGAACCCTCCCAACGTGATTGGAAGTGGAGTTGAAGAGGGAAGAGCAGTCGGTCCCGACGAAGTCCCCAGGTTCTTTTCAAACTGGATGGAGAAAGCCTGTAAAACCTCCTACCTCTTTGCTTTTCGGTATTTGGAATGAGGAGCAATAATGCTGCTGTTGTGTACTAGACAAACTCTCGAGGTCTGTAGCTCGCTTCGGCATGTGCTTTGCACCTTCAAAGTGTTAAGTGGTATTACAGGACTGGACGACAGTAGTTCCGAACTTGGTGTTGGATGGAGGAGAACTAACGGTTGTGTACCGTTTCACGTAACTTGGTAGCTGCTAGTCGAACGATAGTAGCTCGGTATTGGGGGTAAACACGCGTATATCCAAGGCTCAAGCAACTAACACTGGGCTGAAGTACTTGTGGTGTCGGCCTGATAATTCACTGATGTTGAAAGGTCGTGTGTGCTGTGCTGCAGTGCGTTCAGTTCTGTTGTACGGTTGCAAGACATGGAATATTCGTCTGGGAGATGTTCGCCGGTTGAAGGTTTTCGACCATTGATGTCTACGTAGTATGTCTAGGATTGGATGGAGTGACCGGGTGAGTAATATTGAGATCAGGAATCTGGTATTGGGTGCCATTTCTGAGAATAGCTTGTTTCAGCGTATGAAACTCAGTAGACTACGTTGGTTGGGACACGTGTTGCGTATGACGAACACTCGTCTACCATACCGTGCCCTATTTTGTGTTCTTCCCAAGGAATGGAAGAAGCCATGTGGAGGCCAACAGATGACGTGGCAACGTGGGATGAGAAAATGTACAGCGAAGTTAGGTAAAGTAGGTGTCTCACATCTTCGTGGTTGGGGACCGAATGACCCGTCAGCTAGCTGGCTGGAGACACTGAAGGATATGGCAGTGAACGGTGAACAGTCGCGATCGTGTTGTTACTCTCTATCGAATCAGAATGAAGGAGTGCGTTTGTACAGTTAGACTGCTTCCCGTGTGTTGGGTATTGAGATGGTCTTTTCTTTTAGCGCTTGGGTTGGTCGACTGTCTGTCCATCTTTTATAGTCACCCTTTTTATAGAAACATGTAGCGCTGGGCAGAAGGCAGCTATCAGTGAGGCTTGCCTTACTATTTAACAGTGAATGGTGACGATGAATTCCACTCTGCTTAGTGAAGCATCGGGGATCAAATGGTCTTTGTCTACCCAAAACGAGTATCTGTCATAAGCGACTTATGTAGTTGTGTTTCGTTTAAGCTCACCAGCCCATTTCCTCTGATTCCTCGAGCTCTTTTTTGGTGTTCATCTTTTACGGCGCTGCGATTCGTCTCTGATCACGCCAGGAAAACCGGACCACTTTTCGTTTGTTCCAGATTTAGGTGCTCTGTTGATTTCCCGTCTTGCTTTCTGGCTTGTAGTCGATGAGATTCCGAACGGGCCTATCGGCCAGTCCCGCTTCCCGGACATAATCCGGCGTCACTGTCGTCAGGACTGGTCGTAGCGAAATGAAGCGGTTTTGGATTTTGGGCACCTGGTCGTTGCGTCACTTACAATCGGTACTAACCAATAATCCGGTCTTGTGTTCCCAAGGATATACTGCCCTCTCATCCATTTGCGTGGTGGTTATTATGAAAGGGTAGACTGGTGGTCGTTCTCATCGATCTATGCTTCAAAGCCGAACTGAAGCTAACCCAACGCGCATAGTGATTGTCCCGTATTCTTGACCTTTTTATTGTATTCTTTTCGAATATTGGAAATTGACAACGACGACCCTGAAACATTGAGTAACTTTGAAGAATATTAGATACCAACAGATCGGGCCCGGTAAAAAAAAGTCGGAGGGACAGCGAATTTCCGTCTGTTACCTTCATCAACATGTTTGAAGTTTCGATTTATACTTCAAACGAAAGGACAGAAAATCCAGTCACTCACGTTGATAAGGTTAAACGGAATGTTTTCTTCAATTTTCTTACTCTTCCTGTTTGTTTTTATTAGAATGCCAACAGTACGTCGGAATCTTCGATCACACAAAAGCCGGTAGATTTACTTGGCTTGGATTCACCGACTTCCGGTCCCGGTCTTTCTTCCGGGGATAATTTCACCCCGTTTACGAGTGGATTCAGCTTGCATGATCCTGGCGATCCGAGCGCGATTTCAGGAAAATCGCAACCACCACCGACCGGCTCCAATGGAACAATCAAACAAACAGCAAAGGTAATGCAGTGTCCTATGAGCTGGTCAATTACTGTTCATATACAAATATATCATACATATATATCTAATAATTAGATACTTTCTGCTCGGTACATGTCGAACATTTAGAATCTCGAAGCTCATAGTTTCATGCTCCTCCCTCATTGGTGTCACCTCGTTGGTTGACACCAGGTCGCTGCATCTCCGCTTTTTACCACACCTAACGTACTGACGCTTTATATGGGGGCCACATCGTCGTCGGAATGGTTTCCGATCCTGCTCAGTGATAAGATTGGTCTTCGGGGCCATGAGGAATCGTTTTGACCCTCGAGCGAGTATCATTAGACAAGCACTATGCAGTTCACAACTCGACACACTGACCGACAACACGACCTGGGAAATGACGAACGCATGAGTAAGAATGCGGAAGGCTGTATGTTTGACGGTAGCTCAAAGGCAATTGCGCCGGGCTGCCCGGCTGTTCGTGTTTAATTTCGTGTGATATTGGAAATTAAAACAAATTAACCTATGGCGACAGCAGTCCATCGGACAATTTACATGAAAACGCACTCGTGCAAATTTGAAATCCTAGGGGAATTTTTCCAATCCTCGAAAATAAAATTTGCGCGACACTACTAGCCCTTGGCATCGAGTTGTGAATGGAGGAATTTTCTTCCATCGAAACGCTCCTTCGATTGTTCTTATTCTGCACTCGTTAGGAACTATTCTAGCCTTACCGTACCGATTTACGAGAATGGTAGTGGTACTTCCTAGTGTGAAAATCATAGAGGAAACGGTTTGTGGATGTCATCATCCGCCGGTTGTCTGGTACTCGCGAAATATGTACACACATCATGTCAGTTTTCGCCCCGTTCATTGTGAGACAACTTTCAAAACATGAGCGTACCTTCCATATTTGCTCTTGCCATCATCTGAAAGCGGTGGTAGACTCAATCGATCGTACCGTTTTGTGGCGTTGCCTCTCACTGGTGATCAAACCCGGGAAATCCATCTCAATTTTGCAACCTCTATTCAATTGCTATTTTGGTCCTTAGAACAGGCCTACACAATGACACCGCTAACCTAATACGGTCAATTTTAGTGTATCGTGCGACACGCATGAAAGGCGAACTCGCGAGCCAAACTCACAAACTGCTAAAATTCACACTGGTCGTGGATGCATCGACCAAATCTTCACTCTCAGACAGCTGCTGAAGCTCCGTTTTTCTTTCGAAAGGCCAACGATCACCTTGTTCTTGGGTATTCGAGCACCTTTTGACTCTGTTGATAGGTTTACACTATGACGCTGTTTGTTGAAGAATGGAGTATTTGAGAAGTATGGTTCGATCGTCAAACAGTTGTACGGTTATGCATCAGATCAGGCTAGGACTTAAGGCCAGCTTTCTCCATCCCTCGTCGTCTGCAGTGGAGTCCGGATGTGCTTCTGTATATCCTTATTTATAGAGGATGTTGTACAGGATCGTTGTATGTGATTTGAACTCTTCTCAGGGAACAGGGTATTCGACGTGGAGTAAGCCGATGATGTCGCGTTGCTGAAGGACGATGGGCGGGGAATTGAATGTCCGTTGAACGTCTTGGCAATTGAGGTATCTCGGACATGGCGTGCTTTTGACGTTGAAAATGCAAGTT
>LUCM01007481.1:33811-51126 GCA_008360955.1 Fasciolopsis buskii
TTGGAAGACCTGACCTATCCGCATTGAGGATGCCCGGAAACTTAATGCATTCGACTACCGATTTATCCGAAACATTGCCCGTCTCTGGTGTGGACAACGAG
Organism: Fasciolopsis buskii; assembly: GCA_008360955.1. Lineage (NCBI taxonomy): Eukaryota > Metazoa > Platyhelminthes > Trematoda > Plagiorchiida > Fasciolidae > Fasciolopsis > Fasciolopsis buskii. Next base: position 33,913 of record LUCM01007481.1, read on the forward strand.
TGAACAGGCACCAGCTGCGTCGTCGTGTGTTGGGTGCAGACATCTTGTCTCCGACTGAGATAATCGCTCCGCCTCGTGTTTGGTGGCTTTGGCACGTATCGCGTATGCTAGCCCATCGTTTACGTTCACCTGTTCTGTTTGCACTTGCCGACTAAAGCTAGAAGTTGCTACCTGGTGTTCAGTTTATGATTTGGCGTAGTGATATGAAGTAGTTGGTTTCGGTTTGGGCCCAAGAGATGAAGAAATTTGTTGGTTGGAGACATTGAAAGATCTGGGTTGCTCGGGATCGAAATCTATTGAGTGAATAATGAATGGGCTGTATGTCGATTTCGTCTTCCTTAAAGAAATTCCGAAGGCAACAAAATGCATATGGTGAGAACAAAGAAAATTGTTCCCAAACACTGCAGGTTCCTTCAACACTCATCGATACGTTGTCCCCTTTTTCCCAGCCTTCTGCAAATGACTCTTCCCTGTCCACTGGTGCTGGCGCCAGTTCTGCAGCTTTAGATTTATTTGGATTGAACTTCGGGGAACCGTGTTCCGTTGATCCTGCCGGATCCAATGATCCAAACAGCCTGGGGACGAATCCAGAGACTCCGGCCACCACAACCGGAAAATGTACGAAAGAATCGATTCTCGCTTTGTATCAACAAAATACCCCAAACAATGCTGGTCTTTTTCAGTCCAGCACAGTTGGGCCACCGATTCCGGCCGCTTACGGACAGTATTCCGGTCTTGTGCCTCCCTCGAATTGGGCATTCTGTGGGGCCACCACTGCATCCGCGGATCCTTGGGCCAGCAGTAGTCGAGGGCCAGTGTTTGGTAAGTTTACTCTTAAATGATTCGATCCTCTCCCCCCCCAACTTAATTTGCTCCTGTTTGAACCATGGAACTTTTTACTTCTTTACGTCGAACACGCCTTTACCGGGATACTTTTGTGTATGGGTTTGCTTATTCACCTTGTAACATCAAGTCCCGTTTTTTTTCTTCTGACTATTTTAAATGAACTCTAACTCATCATTCAACTATCGGTCCACGTGCAGTTTGTTCATTACAATCGGTTGTTTGTCTTTGAATGCGTTCGTTTGCTCAAAAAAATTCCAAGCTGTTTATCTTAGTAACCATAATTTTCGATGCACAAACTTCTTCTGGACCAAACGACGTAAGGAGTGTATCGAAAAATCGATGCGCCATGTATTGGTTTTTTGTTGTGAATGATATAATATTAATAACACAGCGTTGTTGGTAGATGTAATGCGCCAACAACGCTGTGTTAATAATATTATATCATTCACAACACAAACTTCTTCGTTTGCGCTGGATGATGGATCCTTTTTCATCTAGGTTTAGAAATGCTAGTTGAATGTGTTTAACCCCATTGTCCTCTGTGTGTCGACCCACTCGTAAGCGCATCCAGGAAACGTGTGCGACTTTCGCTGCATGCGAGTTCAGTCCCTCGCGTCTGATCACACGCGAAACGCGATACGCAACACGCGTCAGTCGCGTCACAAGTGTTACATAAAAAAGTAATGTACGTATGCATAGTCATCTTTAAATGCCGGTCACGTTTGGTTTGTCATATGTGTGTTTGCTAATCAGTCGGTCAGTCGGTTTCGCGGAAGTTAGTCAGTGTCCCCACTCTTCATCGGCATTCTGTTTGCAAATGTCACTCGAGAGTCCTACTAACTCTAGCATGCAGTTCGCGAGTTCTCACACCCCTAACACGAACCCTCGTTCCATAATCCGCGGTCGCTCGAATCGATATTCACCCAAAAGCTGCTTTTTTGGGCCTCTATATGCTTGTAGTCTTTTGATGCTTCAATAACAGGACAGAATATAAACCGAGTCTTTGTTCCAGCCAAGCATTATCCTCAAACCGGAGGTGCACTTATGTTTAGATAGATGCTCGAGGAAATTCAGTCTCGTTGGATCATTGAAAGGGGACCTGTTTACCGTTCGGAAAATCCAATAGAAGGGTAGCTATAAAATTCCTAGAGTTCATCAGAGCGGTTCAAAAATCCATCATGTATTGTGGGACACTTGTCGCCTTTTTATGCCGATTTTCTTCTGTCCAAAGGACGCCTATTGGTTTTCGTTCCGCCTACTGTTTTCAGAGCGTGAGGCGAAAGACTTGACCAGATTGTAACAAGAAGGCAAGGGTGGTTAAAACATATATTGTACAATGAAACAAGTTACCCTTCCCGGATTTTCCTCGACCGTGCGTATTGGTTGTTCCTTTCCGAACAACAGGCACACAAGGTCTATGCGCTGAATAGTCGAGTAATCCCGGTCCGATTTGCCAGTGTGCTGAACAGTGTTACTCCCGTTTTTTGAGCCTCCCTGTGGCTGCGTTGGTCCGACTATCAAATTTCATACATAAACATATCCCTTCACAGATGCTTCAATCCCGTCTCTGTTCCACAATAAAGTATCGATATCACGTATGTTGGATTGCGGAGTGAGAATTCTGCATTAGTTCACAAAGAAATATGTACGTTAGTCAACCACGAAATATTGTTCTCGTAGATACCGTTCGGGTTTTTTCTGTAGGTGATTCGACCGACTTTCATTTCTTTGATCTAGTGTTGATACGCACTACCAAATTTAGATGCTGTTCTGGAATTCCTGGTTAGAATTGGTCTACCACCTAGCAATCAACCACAGTGTGAGCAGTCATCTCCGGTCCATGCAAAAAGCGATACCGTACCATGTAGCGATAGTGTTAAAAAACTTGGAAGTCAGCCTACCCCACCTCGCAGCTAGTTCTCAACCGATTTCTCATTCGTCCACCCAAGGCTCGAGGTTCGGTCTCAGTACGATGGATATGCACTACAAGTAATCTCTGTTTGTGGCCAGGGAGTTGTGCACTATTTCCATAGTGCTCAGTGATCAATGAGATGTCAATACTGCATTTTAGAGCATTTTAGAATAGATGATGCGTAACATTCGCTCGATGCAAGCAACTGCATAGCGATTTCCGTTTGCTCATTTGTGCTTCAAGCCACCGCAGTCAGACTGCACCTTGACAAGGTGTGACGGCTTGGTTGTCTCCATGGCTGAACGAGCTATACACAATGGCTTATTTCAAGCCGAAAATCCAATCATGTCTGGAGGGTCAATGGGTAGACGTCCGACGAAGTAGTCTCCTGGTCCTCTAGGTTGAGGATTAACTTGAGCTAGCAACTCAGTCGGAAATATTGAGTGGAAGAATAATTGATCCAAGTAGATGGGCTTCCACTCAGCCACATCCCGCTGCCTTGTGATCAGGTTCTTATTAGAACGAAAGGCTTTAGTTGAAAACCCTGATCGTTCTTCTGCTTATTACTAATTGCACACCATTCCTCGTGAGTTACACGTCTACAAATAATTCCATACTGCATCGGTCGTCGCGCAGGATAATCAGGACCGCGCTGCCCATGATATTGAGTGGGATGGATAGTGATAATTACATTGCTACTGCTCAGAGTTCTCGATCATTTACGCAGCTAAAATTGACTACCTAGTGGAAACGGAACGACATATAGGAGGCGGAGGCCGATTTTCTGTCTCAACCGATCGGATCGACAACGTAGATTGTCTCATCCAAGTTGGTTCTGACCATAGGTTGTTTCTGTTATGAAAAAACGACGTCGACTCACCTGACATCCTCCTTCAGGTTCACAACGTTGGACTCAGATTGATCACATTGACATCGATCACCGGTGGCGTGGATGAATCGAGGATTGTCGGTCATCTTCGTCTTCACGTGTGGACTCATGTCATGCATTGACCCGAGCTCGCTTTTGTTTGCGTCTAGTCTGTGATCGCACTTGCATGAAAGCCACTTGTTCTGCAAAACTGATTCTGGACGATATTCGCGGACTTCAGTTACAGTCAAAGCTCTCAGTGCGATTGTCGTCTCAACCAGGTATCCAGGATCCGAAAGAGCACTGGGAGCAGATCAGAGAAGTCCTCCACATCGCGGTAGCTGCCAGGCAGGACTGGAGGCCATATGAGCGCCGAAAGAGATTCATATTCTCGACTTCGATTGCTCTGTTGGATTCTCGCAAATCCGTCCCTCTGGATGGAACACAATGAGGCGCGTAAATTCCTGAGGCGTCCGCCGACCAGGGGTGTGAACAATGACCGAGAGCAGTGGTGGGTAGGGAGGAATGTAGGGAAATGGAAAAGTGTGCAACCGATTGGGAATTGTAGTCCACGGATGAAACGCCTAAGTGTGGTTTTGTTTAAAGATAGAAGGTAGCTGGATCAGATGGAATGTCGCCATCCTTCGTTTTTGGCAAAGTTTTAACATTGGAGTTGACAGAAAGGTGATAGCTCCTCACATGAAAACCAAAGGAATTAGTTTGAAAAGTATCGCATCAAAACTTCTTGCTGGCATCATCCTTCGCCGATTATTTGTCGCTCGTTAATGGTGTGTGCGTCAGAACCAAGCCGGTTTCCGTCCCTGTCGCGGTTGTATTGACCAAATTTTCACTTTACACCGGATCTTATCACCTAAGCGCAGATTCCGTAGACCCATGGGATTTCTCGATTTGAAGGCGACGTTCAACTCAGTCTACCGTGCAGTTCTTTAGCACTGTCTTTCATTGAATGATATGCCAGAGGAATTGCTTTAACTTTATCCAATCTCTGCGATTTGCGGAGTTCGTGCTTATGACAATTTTTCCACCCGAATTAATGAAGAAAATGGTGTTTGTCAGAGTTTCCTTCTTTCATCTTTCCTTTAACTTCTTCATTCATATGGTTATGCAGATAGCCCTATCCTCATATGAACAGTGGCATTCATATTTTCTCAGACAGGAATCTGTTTGGCTTGGAATATACGATCGATGTTGCGCCACTAAGTGAATGTTCAAGGAGGTTGCAAGTTTTCCTCGATCTTTTGTACGATAGTGCAGGCATGTTTGGTATGCGTTTCGCGCCTTCGAAATGTAAAATTTTGTTGCAGGACAAGATCGGCTCGATGCCGAACCTTGTTCTTGCAGACGAGCAACTGGATGAAGTGAACAGATTTAGTTATTTGGGTGGTTGTATCTCACGTGGTGGTCGCATATCGGATGGGAGTGTCTTCACGCACACAGTGGGCCTGATGGGCATTTACCAACTTGAGGCATCTGTGGCGTCGGCGAGATATCCAGTAATTGATCAAAAATTGAGTATAACACGGCAGTAGTGAAATGGGTATTGGTCTACGGTTCTGAAACGTGGCCGTTGAGGGCAGAAGATATGGGAAGATTTTTGTTGTTTCAACAGCGTTGTCTTCGTGACATTCGTAGAATATGGTGGGGGAATTTTGTGATGAACCCAAAGGTTAGGGGTTGAACGCTGTACGTTGTTTTCCGAGGCCAGGTACTGTTTGTAAGATGGTTCAGGATGGCAAGTTGATGACAGGGGTTAAAATCAAGAAAGTTCTGAACAATGGACTGGCTCGTACAGGTGCAGCTAAACTACCGGGTTGGGCTCTAGGAGATCCCCCGAGGCGCCGGTAGGTGATTCGGGTCAGTGCCGCAGCCAGTTTCGTCCTTGAATTTGATGTCTTTTTTCTTCTGCCTAGTTCTTCAACTTACTATTTTGCAGTCGATGTTTCATTATTAACCTTTTCTCTACTTTAGCAGGTGATATGCTGTGAAGTAGCAACCAAAACCGTTGTACAACCAGACGCGGATTTCGAGGGATCAGTTTTTTAATGCTTGGTTGTTTGGGGGCTCTTTTTGTTTTTATGTCGTTCGAACAAATCGAATCTATTTCTGGAATTCGCGAATCCCTGTTCATTATGCATGTTTTTTTCATATCCGTTGGACCATAAATTTGACCTGATCCTCCTATTCAAACGTAATTATCCCCGCATGCCACAGAGCGTTTGATCATGGTTCTTAAACCTTAGTTGTTCTCACCGGTTAGACGGCTCGTCAGGACGTGGGCTTTGATGCATACCTTAGCTTCATGGAACCGGTAATAGTGAGCTTTGAGTGAATAATGGAGGCTAGGTATGGAATTTGTCTCGAAGAGAATGGTAGCTTGTCAACTAGGTCGTAAATTTTTCATACCTGGTCACAGCTCGAACCATATCTCCATTTTTGTTCACGTGAGCCGTAAAATGATCTGGAAAATTAAACTGACGGACACCACACTGATTCATTCGTTTGTTTTCCAAGCGGCACTTTTACCGATTGCACCCCCCTCCCAATAGTTACACAGTTTTGCACCGTCCCGGTCATTAATTTGGGGTCACTTAGCTTGGTCTTTTCCCGAGCATTTTTTGGCTGCGTTTGTTTGGATTTCTCCGATGATGTCAAACTATATGGTCTTTCAATAACACATTCTTGTCTTCTACCACATGGTTTGTTACGGTGGTTCATCGCAATTTTCTTCCGATGTAATTGCTGTCCTGTCTCTGGCCGTTTCACATGAAATAAATACCTTTACGGACCGGAAGACTCTCTTAACTTTTCCGATAAAATCCTATTCTCCAACAATAGTTTATCCGTATTTGAACAAAATAAGCCAATCGCAAGGGACGCTAGTCTGGTAATTGATTACGAAGTGAGTGAAACATCGGGCCAAGTCGTGCAAATGCAACTGACTCACATGACCGAGTCAATTGTTTGAATGTTTTGATTTATCTCCGTCGAAACAACCCATCGTCATTCATTCTTCATTCACCAGGCGCCAGGTGATACGACATACCGGAGAAGTCTTACAGGCGGATATCCACAACACATTTCAATTATTGCGGTTTTTTGACGCGGGATTTTTGATCTAATGGTCTGTGGTTTAACATCTAACTAGTCCAGTCAAGTTCTTACCCTCATTAACCGCTGACAGGTATGCTTTTGTTTTGATGGCTATTTAACAGCACCGTCTAGCGCAGTGGCGCGACTGGAAATAGATATGGAGCCGCAAAACAACTGTAAATCTATGGATCATAACCACCTAACTTCGTGGGGCTAGTCGCTGATTGTAGCCATCTTCAGGAAGGGCACACTCAATGATTGGCGCAACCACCGTGGGATTTATTTTAATTCTGATGGTTACTAAAGTAGGTAATAGTAGTAGTAACAGATTGTGTTTTCGTGAAATAATTCGCTGTGTGATATCAACGCTCAGCTCGCCATTAAGAAACCATGGAGGCACTGTACAGCTGTTTCATCCTTGTTAGGACTCATTCACTGTTACTAGTTTCGATAATGCCGCGCGGTTTGACACTGGTTCACGAGAGTAACATCCGCGATCAGCAATCCGGATTTCATCCAAGCCGAGGCTGGATTAATCAGTTTTTTGCTCTTCCACAGCTGCTCGGAAATTAACACAAATCGTCGTCCTACAATCGTGATTTGTCTAGACTTGTAAGGAGCTTTTGACTCAGCTGACCCTACAGCGTTTGATTGAAGGGTCTGTGGCATCGGCCCGATACTTCACTGAAGCTGAAACGCCGTTTATACCATCCGATAAGTTTTGTTATACGGTTGCTTGGTGGCATGACTAAAATTGGATAGAGTGACCGGGTGGTAATGTTGAGGTGAAGAATCTAGTATTGGGTGATGGTCCTGAGAACGCCTTATCTCCGCGTATGTAGCTTAATAGACAACGTTGGTTGGGGTTGGGTCACTTGTTGCATGTAGCGAACACTCGACTACCTTACTGTGTCCTACTTTCCATCGCACTGCAACGGTGGCGGAAGCCACTTGGTGATCAGCAGATGACGTGGCAATGTGAGTTGAGAAAATGCATGGTGCACTTGGCTAAATTAAGTGTCTCACGTCTTCTTGGTTGGGGTCCGAACGATCGGTTAACCATTTGATTGGATACACTGAAAGATATGGCAGTGAACCACGAAGAGTGGCGTTTATGCAGTTAGACTATATTCTATGTTGGCTGTTACGGGATCCTTTTCTTTTCCCGCCTGTGTGGGTCCGCTTCCTGTCCCTTTGGAACATTCACTCTTTCTATAGCAACGTGAAACTGGGAATAAACAGCGGTCATGGGGGCTTACTCTGCTGTTTAATGCCGAACGGTAAAGGTGAAGTAGCATCAGAATTCAAACATAACTGCCCCAAATAGTGTAACACTTAGGCTCGTCCGCCGTTATCTCCACTTGTGTTTGAGGCAACTCACGGACTTAAATGTAAGACGTATTATTCGATCAAATACAACAGTTACAGACTTCTTGTTGCTTGTATAAATCTGGTTCCATTGGTGCATCCTGGCGAGGAATAAAACAGTGAAAAAGAACGAAAACAGACGTTTTTGCTGCTTCAACGTGTTCGTTATTTAAACGGATTCCTCCGGTTTGTCATCGACTGGTCATCATACCCGTTTCCTGTGTGTCGGAGCTTAAAAAGGACTTCCGGTTTTTTCATGCATTCTACTACTACCACATTTGACCTAATGAGGCTTTATGCAGTTCCACGCTTTTCCAAGTCCCAGGGTTACAATTATCAGTCCCTCTTCCCCTTTAGGTGACCCTAATAGCATGCACTTTCAAGTACGCTCATACTTCAAGTGTCATCGAAAACGTGAATTGGTACGTAAGGTTTTCCGAGTTGACGGTCTAGTGGACAGAATGCGCGTCAGCTTAGTCCACTGGTGGTAACGATAAGTAATCACTCATTATATACAATGGTCCTTGTTCTCGTCTCCCAATACCGTTGGAAACTAGAACAGCGACGTAAGATAAAAAAAGTTACGTGAACTACGAATATTGTTTCGAGGGGGCAAGGTCCAACGAGTCTGTCGAGTTGTCCCTAGCTGTTCTGTCCCGTTCCGTGTTGTCAACTAATTCGTTTAGACTGACTGATGCAGCACAGGCTCTTTCGGTCGGCTGACCATGCATTTTGATGCCTCGGTTTTTCGCTTGTTGTACTTTGCGATATTGGTCCGGGGTGCATTACCTCGGCTTCGTTTGTCTAATGCAGTTTTGGTCTTTTACGTGTTGGTATTACTTGTACCAACTGAACGGTTACATGTTTTGTGTGCTCGAAATGCGAACACAAGTATGCAACTACTCTAGTGCCATTTTTGCATGATCATCATCATACTTTTTTTTCCTTCTCTTGCCCATCTATTCAACCGTTTTGTTCGCAGGCGATAAGCAACCGCGGCAACCACAACAACAACAACAACAACAGCAACCACAACCGGTAGCGCCATCTTTTCAACCGTACGGGAATTTCGGGTCATTAAACACCGGCGTGACGCCATTCACATTACAGAATGAAGCACAAGCGAAGGCCCCAATCAGTTTTCAGGTAATGTTTTCATACTGTAAGGCAACAGTTATTATCGCTTACAATGCATCACCACCGGAGTTGTCTGCACGGTTCACTCGAACGATCAATCACAAGGTTATTTTTCCTCATCTAGATCACACTACTTCCCAGTACGTGCGGTCGTGTGTTTGAATTTTTAGTCAATAAACGCGGACTACCCGAGCAAAAATGAATGGCCTCCCGTTGAATGAATATCGCCACTGTTCTTGTAGTAATAGTGACGAGCAGTTCGTTGGTTAGCTAAGTAATCAAGATTGTTGTCAATCTCGTATTCTTCTCAGTCGGACTGCGCAGGCCCTACATCTTTGTGTAAATTCTTTGCGCAAAACCTTTTTGAGGTTCACTGGATTTGGGCAAGACGTGGACATAGCTAGAACGATGACTGTTCGTTTTCTGAGGAAAAGACTGTTAATATCCTTTATGTGTTAGGTATTGAGTGAACTAATTTACTCATCCTGATTTCAACAACTTTAATGCGAAGGTTACAAAGTAAGAAAGCTCTGCACTTCGTATCGGCGTGGGATCAGGTCAGGATACAAGTAATTAGACCTATATGCTTCCTTAAATTATTCTATAGTTTCGAGGTTCGATTTCGAGCCAGTAGTTCTGCAACACCATTTTGCACTTGGAAGGTGCAAGCCGCGCCCGAAAAATGTGGTTGAAACGATCGATCAGAAGCACAAAATCATTCGCGTGTGCCAAGTTAGACAGTTTTCTATCTGAGGAAATATCATCGTTAATATTTCCCCATGCGGTTAGAGCTATCTCTACAATCCAAGTAATTGAACAAGAAAAGGGATTGTTTTCGTCTATTCTGACATCGTACTGGACAGAAGAGAAATTTCAACGAGACTCGAAGCCATCTCAAAGCATCTCTCATTCTGTTGTATTGTTTGGAAATCAAGAGGAACGAAGATTCTACGGGGAAGTTAAACTACACAGCTTAGTGAAATACTCGAAGTGTTTTACCTTAAGGTCAGCATTGAGGGCCACCGCCGGTCAACTTTCCCACTTGGCAGCCTTCTGTTGGCCATTGCTCCCTGCTTGAAATAAATAATGCACATTATCGTTTCATTAATAAGGGAAGTAAAAAGATAAAGGATGAAATGAATAGTCCGGGAATTATCAAGTGCATTTCTTACGAAGAAACGTGAAATTTACACATATACCATCGCTGAAGGAAGCGCATAAACACAAGCCAACCCCTCTCCTTGGAAGTACCTTATTTATGTTGGTCTTGGCGCGAATTCTCCGATGTGGTTTTCGCGTTTCCTTTCATGCGACTTTGAGTGAGTTGCTCCCGACGTCATGTATGGAAACAAAATATGCTGATGAGAACCTGCAAAAAATCTTCCGAGTTTGTTAGGTTTTTTGAATAAATTTGGAACGAAACATTCGTCGATCGCTGGGCAGCATGTCACGAAGTTTCGGTGCGTCAGAAAACGAGGTTTGAATTCGACTGATTTTCTCACAGTTCAACATTGCTAATTTTTCCTCTCATGGTGGATGGGTGCGATCGAGTGGACCAATTCAATTAAAGGGAAATTTTTGATGCTACGCGTACAGCGCCCATAGTGAGGAAAATAGGCTCAACGTGGATGATTCTGATGTTTGGCGTTACTGTGGACAAAAATGCTTAACTTCACAGTGCGTTTTAATAATGCAAAACCTCATCAACGCAGGTTTCTCGGTTGCAAAGAACCATGGGAAACCTACACGGGATTGCCAGTATTTCGTGCACAACACGTGGTTCTTTTCACTAAGTTTGTCATCGTGGTCGTAAAGAGAGAGATGCGCTTACGGTGATCACTCCAAAGAGCGATGGGGGGATTTTTAATCCCGTGTTTTGAAGTCGGTCAACATACTAGGTGCGTTTATGGTTCGTGGTGTTGATATTTACCCAGTTTGTTTGCCCAGTACGTTGAACGAAAAGTTCGTTAGCAAAATGTCCATTCAATCACAAATTTCGATGAAATCCACCAATCGAAACTCTGGGAGTGACGACATCTTATATCGGTAACTAATGAGCTGAGTTCACTGTTGGGCTTTGCAATGTTTTGTTTTGGAAATTTGTTGATAAGTATCACTCTACCGGCTTTGCAGCCTAATATAATCAAATGAACTGTGCTTACGAGCGAGCTTAACACTAAAGCATCCAAGTGGGCAACTAGACGACGAGACATTAAGAGCGAGAGCCAAAGAGCCGATCTCTGTGCTGTTGACTGGTACGAACAAAAAAAAACACTGAAACTGCCGTGTGTGCCCTACCATGCGAAAGTGGCAAACTGGAATAATGCCGACGCCACTTGGTCACTTTATTTTGCTAGAACATATGGCCACAACGCACAAGTTCGAACGATCTTATCGGCATGTCACTAACAGGAAGATGGATGGTAAATTTGCTTTGGCTGACCACCTGTTCTGGACGATTCGTCTTCGATTCTTCTCACTCACCATATCAATTAATTCCATTCCTTCCATTTGAGTGAAACACTTTTGATGTTCACAACTCTTCTCCTTGATTCTGCCTGTCTTAAGTAAATTTATCTTTCTGTAACTTGAAACGGAACTCACCGATGACTTGTTCGCTTTCGTACTCCGCTGTTCTATCAAGAACGTTGAATTCACAACGAATACATACAGTTTGTTGCAAACCCGAAAAGAAATGATGCGAAGGGATTGGGTGTTTTCAGTTTCATCTAATCAAATTTAAGATCTAAGTCAGTTCAGTTAGGTTACCTGAAACATCTCACTTCAGTTACCACCTCGTCGTGTGAACCAATCATGTGCTTTGGGTTGAAACAATGCACGCAAGTGAATAGCTGGAAACAAACGAAAGTGAAGACCGTCTTTTTTGGCCACAATTTTCGGCCACGTTAATTTTGTGCCCTGAACCGCATGAGCTACTCGTCTCCTCCATGTTTGACAAATCACGTCCGCCGAAATTCACGAAATTGTATCGTGACTAGTTCGTGTGTAGTTTGAAAGTTCATGTGATTGACAAAAAATGTTGCTACCAGAATCGGATGTAAAAACATTCCTTCAGATTCATCACAATATGGTGTGTAAAAAGTACTCTGAATGTATTTTCTCACTGTTGATATTCGACGTTCGTATACTAGTTTACCAATCGGTAAAATTTTCGGCTTAAATCAAGTGACGCTTTGGACTGTTCGGTTTTTTTCTCTAGTTACCGGTCACAAATACACCATCGAATATCCCCGTTTGGTCTGACGCATACGATAAGTGGCCCTCGTCGAATTCGAACCCTCCGGCAAATTTGTTCGGATCTTTGGGCCCACCCACTTCAACAAGTGATCGAAACCCGGTCCCTTCTTCTTGGAATATGACTTCACAGCCAACGAATTTCGGATCGGGGAACATGGGTGCACCGAACTTTTTTACCCCATCGGCAATGAATACAACTGCAGCCGCTCATCAAGCCTATTTGTCACAGGTCTGTTAGTGAGGAAATTTCGTTGTTGTTAGTATTATTATTATTATTATTATTATTATTATTATTATTATTATATTTGACAATAATATGTTGTTTTTGGTTAGCAGATTACAGTTTACAAGTCACTCGGTATCATGACAAACGGGCACGTGCATTATTAGGGGCGGGTCATTCCGGATTTCCAGCCTTTCTGTCGTTGTTGTATGATGCCTTGTCTTAAGGGGACAGATTACGTGATGTAGGATTCCAACAAAATTCGTTATCGCCTCATTCTTTGTTCACCATTTGTGCGTTTGGCCACCTAACATAATCGGAGGACATAAATGTGCTGGTTAAAAGTGTAGGCCTTTTTCACGCATTTGCTCAAGTTTTGCCGGTAACAGTTAATGTGAAACTTGAAGAACAATAATAATATCTAACACGCATTACTATGGGACACGTGCAAATGTGCTTGATTTGTTAGATACATGCCCAGTTCAAAAGTAGGGGAACTAACAGCTCCAGCTGCATTCCCTTACGGATATTGTACCTCCCGTTTCGAATGAATTTAGTCACTCGTGGCACCGATTGAACCCTATGTGAACCCGAAACGAATCCCGAACTAAGTACGTCATGACTATTAGTGTAATCAACAATGAGGTTTAATGAAAGTGCATCATCTTCATCAGTCGTCAAAAAGGGAGAAAAACTAAGGGGCTAGGTCAAACAGTTCGACAAACTTTCGTGATCGAAGTGGGCGATAAAACACGTGGATCGGGCAACATTTTTTCGCGTGGTCGGGGTCACTTTCTTGTGATAAAACATGCCGATTTGTGAGCGGGTTCCGTTGCGGGAATATGACAAATGCGTTCCTATTCGGTGAAAGTGAACATCGGCAGAAACCATCTTGGTCTTCACGCATTTACGCGCGTTCAGATCTGACGCTGCACATTCTCAACTCATTCCACGCGGCCATGGCTTTACTGTTAGAAATTGTATTTCCTGAGATTAGCTCTGGCCACTAAATGCACGGAGTCTGTCCCACACATATATGCCAAGGTGAAAATATTGATCTGCATTGGTTCGTAATTTGCAAGGATTTCCGCAGTAAACTTTTTCTAGTCGAACACTTCGTGATCCTTGTCAGCGTCCTATTCATTGCTGTTTCGACACATCCGGATGTTGGTATTTACTGAGCGTCATCAGCTTTTTGTTCTCCATCCGCCTCAATTGTCCATTTGCTAGTACTTCTTCGGAACAATCGCGATTCTTTCGATTGTGCTAGTACGGAATAAATTTTGTTGCTTGTTGCAACCGCCGGGAAATATTCGATTCCCTTCCAAAACAGGGTCCCGTATGAGGTGGTGATTAAACGGTACTTAGTTTCCAAGATCAAATTGTCGCCCGGTCTCTTAGGTTTATTGTACTCTGTAGCCAGGGATTACATCGAATATAGATCACTTTGTTTTGCTTGTAGTAGTACGTCAGCGTAGGTGCACGGGAGTAAGTAAGGGCAACTGGTGAGTATAATTCGGTTTGTGAGTGAGTCACGACGTTAGTGGTCATACGGTTGACTGGCCCCAATGCAAATATAAGCGTGTTTGTTCTCGGTCATGTGCACGCGTTAGCATACGCGTGTTTTTCTCAGATCGAACCAGTTATGAACGTGTTGCTTGGAATATTTAATGGATTCAGAAATGCTATACATTCCTGCTAGTTGATTCTTCAACTCTACACTACACTTGTAACCATCTGTTAGTTAGAGCATTGATGAAGGTTAACAGTCTGACGGGGAAACTTGACCCATGGATTTGGTCGGTTAACTTACTGATTTTTCCTATTAAAATTTTGTTGTATTTCTTTTGTATTTGTTCGTGTCTTTGAGCGTCACTTAGGTTGACTGAACACTGAGACAATCATCAGGGCGGTCATCACTACTGTATGTGCACGCCCTGTTTGGTCAAAGCGCTCAGTGAATTAGGCACAATTGTTGACTTCAATGTCCGAATTCTCTATCAGGCCATCGTCATCGAGAAAGATATGAGCATTCTTTTGTGCGATCCTCCGTTTGGTTAAATACTGATGCTCCTCCGACCCACTCTGCATTTACGGAACAGAGGAATCAACTACACGCATTATAACCACTCACTTTAATCGGGAAATAGATCTAGTTCATGTGTATCTCATTCCTATCTTATGCATTCCACCCCAGTCAGTTTCTATATCCGAGATATATGTAAGCATTTTTTTTATGACTTACTTCACGCTTGGGTGCAAGAGTTAGGCTCCACAACCGATAGGGCTCATCTTACGGGGATTGGGGGAACCGATAGCCATGATCCTGAAACGTGGAATGGCATAGAACCAAACAAGGTCTCAACAAGTCAGACGTGATAATGAGCCGGGCGACAGCGAATGGCCAAGTGACCTGCTGATCCTGAATTTGGATGTCTGGTTTTTTTTGGAGTGACAGGTGCCCAATCCACTCGATACCCAGCACATGCCCGGTTTCACGATTATTGACTTTCATCAGGTGTGCTCAATTGAATAACGCAAAGGCTGAGGACGGGAAATGTAAAATTCTGTTGCAGGACAGGATTGGCTCGATGCCGAACCTTGTTCTTGCAGACGAGCAACTGGATGAAGTGAACAGATTTAGTTATTTGGGTGGTTGTATCTCACGTGGTGGTCGCAAATCGGATGGGAGTGTCTTCACGCACACAGTGGGCCTGATGGGCATTTACCAACTTGAGGCATCTGTGGCGTCGGCGAGACATCCAGTAATTGATCAAAAATTGAGTATAACACGGCAGTAGTGAAGTGGGTATTGGTCTATGGTTCCGAAACGTCGACGTTGTAGCCTGAAAATATGCGAAGACCACTGGTCTTTGAGTACTGTTGGCTTCGTAGCATTGGTAAAATGGCCGGATAATTTAGTCAGTTACTCAGAGGTTCAGGGTTAAGTATTGGATCTTGAGATTCGGTCTTTCGAATATTCACTGAATCAGAATAGATTAAATTGGTCGGTATATATTTTGCGCATGCCCACAGGACGACCACGTCGTACGTTGTTTTCCGTGTCGGGCACTTTGGAGGATGGTTCTTGGTGTCCAGTCGATGGCATTGGAAATAAATGGATTTTCTGGTGTAGGCGTAGTTAGGCTGAGGGTTTGGAATCCACAGTATCCCTCCCCCCTGGCGAAGGTGGGAAACGATAGATGATACGGATCAATGCCGCAGTCAGCGACGTGTTTGCATTCGAAACTTTTCTTTCGTATAGTTCTTTGATTTGCTGTTTCCCTTCAATATTTTATTATTCCTCGTTCTTTCTTTATTTTGAACACATGGCGCTATGTACAGATCCTGTGCCATCAGAACCACAATGGAGGAAAAAAATAATAAGCAAGTCAGAAGGAAGACAAAGAGATGATGTGTGTGATTCACCACATGTAGCTTTTCCATCCTCCACGTCATCCATCAAGATTCTTTGTTTTCCTGTGGGCTGTATACTACTCGGTTCCCCAAACGGAAGTAAAGTGCTCCCTAAGGGTACCGTGCACTTTGTGCCCCAACAGCTTGTCGACCAAAGGCTCATCGTACTGGTTAATTGTGATCTGCGATGGTGAAAAATCCGGTTCTGTACAGACGCTGTGATGACCGCATGTATGTCTTCTTACCCTCCACATCGGTTAGCCTGGCGGAGAAATCTTTCTCCTTTCGTCATTCGGTATGATGCTTTGATACCTAGAACAAAAATCGAAACTGGGAATTCTGTTTACTTTTTCTTAAGATTGGTCTTGACTATCCGATAGAAAGGTTTTTACGCCTAATCGTTGTGATTTGTGACTTTGCTGTCCACGAACAACACGCCATGCGATCTCAATGAGAGTGTAGTGCGAAAACAAGTTTTGGAATGAAAAGATCTAATGCTGGTCGAAATCGAGAATATTGATTGCATTTGCCGGATGAATCACACTAATATTGGTGTTATCGTTTCATTTGTTTGAGACACTACTCATAGCATACATACTGCATTCTTGTCATAACCACTCATTTTGCCTTCCATTTACGAATAAAGCGACTGTTGTGAATGCTAACAACGACGGACATTTGTGTTATGCCTCCGTGGTTCTATTTCATGATGAGTCATTTCATGAGCAAGCAAGGATAGAAACATCGTCCGGCTAATATCATCATTACAAACTCTTTGTTTCAGGTACAAAGTCAATTGGCTTCACTCCAGCTCGGCACAACCGTTAATCAACAACAATAACGGCAGTTACTCTAGTGATCGTTGTTACTTCCGTCGTGCCTCTCCATTTCTCTCATGTAACGCAAACGGGGACGATTTTTTTCACCTCGCTTGCATAAAAACACGAACCGTGCGGTTTTTGGCACCAAGTACGGATATGTACACACACACACACAAACACAATTACCGAAAAAGTCAAATTGTCTGTCGATTGCGTTATGGATCCCGCCAACACAACCACCTCTCTTTACTAC